>APFE031743190.1:52502-72480 GCA_000404065.3 Pinus taeda
TGTTATGACCCCTTAGACTCCTATATATAGAGAGGATGTCTTTTCATTTGAATCATCAAAGAATTGTTCATTTATGTATTGTAAAGGAGGTTGCCCCCTCGAAGAGGCTGAATTCTAAGGCGTTGATCTATCTTTTCTATCTTTTCTTGAGCTGGTTTCATAACAGGTTGTTACCTCTAATTACCATTGTTGTTCCCTCAAGTAAGAACTATTTTTCCCTCAAGTAATAGTTATTGTTCCCTCAAGTCACAATTGTTGCTACCTCATGTATCAATTGTTGCAACCGATAAATTCTCTTTTATACGTTTGTGCCTCTTGGGAATTGTTATTTTCTATGATCCTTCAATTTCCTGTTATCCTTTAATTAATTGTTTGATTGTTTTTGTTTTTTATTTTCCACCTTTTTTATTTTCTTTTTTACTTTAAGATATAAATGTTGTTATCTCGAATTACCATTTTTGTTCCCTCACTGGTAACAACTATTGTTCCCTCATGTAACAATTGTTGTTCCCTCAAGTCACAATTGTTGTTCCCTCAGGTCTCAGCTGCTACAACCTCCAAATTCTCTTTGTATACATTTGTGCCTCTTGGGATTTGTTATTTTATATGATCCTTTAATTTCCCAATATCGTTTAATTATTTAGGACCTTTTTCATTATTCTCCAGAACGCCCCATCATGTCACACATTAAAATAGTTAATAAAAACCAACAGTGAAATATGTGTTTTGGTACCCAACCCAAGAACAAACTAAATGTGCTTAATAACATAAAAATATCATACCTTCCATATTCCACAAACTCAATATATATTTATATGAAAAATTATCATTAATGGGAGAATAAAATACAATTAAAGTTGTCGGGGTATTGAACATGCCTGTTGGTAGTGGGGCTATGCTTGTATGGTACTAAGGCAAACCCATTGGGGTACTGAACATGCCTGCTAGTAGCAGGGCTATGCTGAGTAAAAGAGAGGTAAAAGAACATATAATATCACAATATCACTCACCTTGGGAAGGGCCCTAATCACTTTATGCCACTATTAGCCTTCTAACTAAAGTAGGACAAAATAACTTCATACATTGGCTTTTAGAGAATGGTTTGAATTTTATTATAACTATAATGTCTTAATCATTTTTTTCCCCACTGGAAATATCTGTAATTTTTCATTAATCATAGAAAAATTACATATTGTAGATGCTGTTGCATATGCTATAGCCTGAGTAATCATGGATTGATTAAAAAAGACATAAACACTATAAACTGGCCAGATACACCTTGCAGGGCGATCTGCCATAGTATAAGTTGTAGAAGTTTGTTATAAACCTATACAAAGGCCACACAGGGCCTTGTTCAAAATAGAAACTGTTATATATGTTTATGTAAATTTACAAAATTTTCATGATTTTCAGTAGTATATCAAAAAATAGAAAGTAATCATGGGCTTATGATCCTCTGGTAGTGCTGGTCTATATATGGATGATGGAAATAGAGGTATTCGTTTGACCCTCGCTGCTCTTGTATCATCCACTCCCCTCTGGGTAATGCCAAGGCCTCCTTGGATAGTTGGTCAGCACTGTTGTTATGCTCACTGTAGATATGATTGCAAGAAATGTTGTTAAATTCTGCCTTGAAAATATTAACTTCATTCAATATATTACTGAGTGTGTGTATGTGACATGCAGTAATATCATTGAACCAGTTAATGATGACCTTTGAGTCTCCAAAAATATTTAAATTGATGCAATGGTGTTCCAAGGAGAAATGCAGTAGGTGACGGAGGGTAATGAGTTCCGCAAAATTATTGGTTCCAAATCCCAAACCCATCTTGACTTTGTAGAAATGTTGATCATTGATATAAATAATGAAACCTCCACCACAACCCCGTTGATTAGCAGCGCCATCAAAGAATTCCCAAGGAGTGCTTTTTTTAATGATAAGAGGTTCACGTGGTCTGTGCTCTCTGGGTGGTAGAGGGGCAGGCATTTCATTATAAGCAGAGACTATACCAGCCGCAATGTGAGGCCAACACGTTAGTCTATTATAAAAAATGAATCGATTACGGGCTAGCCAGATATACCAACTAACAATCAAGGGGAGACTCTGTAGTTTGGATCCCTTGTGTCTATTAAACTAGTCATCCCAAGCTCTGCCAAAATCACTGCTAGCCCATTTCCCAATAAAACGTATGGAGGAGGATAAGATTTGCCAGAGAGTATGCAGAGTGGTACAATGCAGAAAGAGGTGAGTAGTTGATTCGGATGAGCATTTGCATAGGATACATCAGGTTGGCCCATAAAAGGATATGTTAGTAAGGTGTTCCCTGATGGGTACTTTATCTCTAAGAATACACCAGAAAAATAGTCTGATTTGAGGTAGAGCTGTGAGTTTCCAAATATTTCTCCACCAACATGAAATCTGTTACGGTCTTTTGTGGTGAATCAAGGATATATATCCTGAATTTGGAGAGTAGATACCATTCTTCGCATGACACCATACTAGTTCATCATGGCCCTCTTTTATCTTAATGTGTGATTCAGATAGTGCAGATATGTAATCCTGCCATTCCTGGTGCTAATGCGGGGGTAGATCAAGATGATGAGCATATTTCCATGCTTGGGAGAATATACTTGTGTTTTGTTGATCTGCTATATTTGAAATTACCCTAATCTCATGGGAGTGAAGATACTGTACGAGGTCTCTAGATAGCAGATGTCTTCCTCCTCCTCCAATCCAAGGATCTAGACCTATATGAGCCAGGGAACCATCATTAATTCTCCAAACCAGATTGCCCCGAATATGAGGAAGGGAATGTAGCAATGCCTTCCACACTGATGAGATGCCTGCAGTTGGCCAACTAGGCAGTCGAACCCAATCCATAATGTTCTGTGGCCAGATGTATTTATGATATGAGATAGAGGTCCAAAGATTCTGACTGGTCAGCAGAGTCCAGCCCATTTTTGTAGCAAGGGCTTGTGCAAAAAGAGGGAGATCTTTTAATCCCCATCCTCCCCATTTATTTGGCATTGAAATCTTTTTCCAGCTAATCCAAGCAAAGATTCTTTTGTCTTGACTCCCGTTCCAAAGATATCGATTGCACAGTTGCTGCAAATGAGTTAGGATATTCCTGGGAATCCATGCAAGAGCCATCCAGAAAACTGGGGTGGCCTCCAGGACAGATTTGATCAGAACAAGCCTAACAGCCCTAGATAAATATCTATGACTCCAGATGGACAATCTTTTCTCTAGTTCTGTAACAAGTCAAACCCAATCTTTAATCTTCTAACAAGTAGGTTTTAACCAAAATCCCAGATATTTGAGACCTCTGTCCAAAGGGTGGATACAGTAGGGAAAAAGCTGATGTGCAGAATGGGATTCATGGATGGAGGTTCGAGTGAAAGTGATGGTAGATTTTGATTGATTAGCTAACATCCTGGTGGTAGATGAGAAAAGGAGGAGGATCTTGGAGAAAGTATGGGAATCCCGAATACTACCATCCAACAAGATAAGCACATCATCCGCAAAGAGGAGATGTGTAAGAAAGCAATCGTCTGAAATCTTGAGGCCACAGAGGTCTCCATCCCTCTTAGCCGATTTAATTAAATGACTGAGTCCCTCCATGACAATCAGAGAGAGGAGAGGGGATGGGGGCAACCTTGTCTTAGCCCCCTTTCAAAATGGAAGAAATGGGATGCCGAGCCATTTATGAGGACACTGAAAGTGGGGGTAGTAATGCAGGCCATAATCCAAGTGATGAAATTATGAGGAAATCCTAAATGGGTGAGAAGCATCTTAATGTAAAGCCAGCTGACCCGATCAAAAGATTTTGATAGGACAATCTTGAGAATGATGCCCTTTTGGTGTCTAGTGCAGATTGAATGGATGGCTTCTTGGGCCGATCCAATGGCTTCATGGATCTGTCTATATTCAAGGAAGGCAAATTGCTGTGGTGCAATATGCCGGGAGAGAATAGGCCTGAGTCTGTTGGCAATGATCTTAGATATAATATTATATAGGCAGTTGCACAAGGATATAGGCCTATAATCATCGAAAGAGGATGGGGAATCAGACTTAGGGATGAGGGCAATGAAAGTCGAGTTGATGGCGTTGTATAACAATTCTGTAGTTCTACTCTCCTCCACAAAATTCAAGAGATCCTGTCCCAAGTTCTCATAGAAGGCAAGATAGAATTCAATGGTCTAGCCATCTGGGCCTAGACCCTTGTCCTTCTTGAACCATTTTAATGTGCTTTCAAGTTCCCCAGAAGTAACCGGTGCAAATAGCTCTTTTGCTTCTTCTTCATTGACAAATCTTGGGAAATGGCCAGCCACATTGATAATATCAGCAAGATTTGCTCCAAGAGGGCTCTTATAAAGGTTCCAGAAATGAGAAGAGCCAAGGTGGGAGAGCTTATTGAAAGAGTCAACAAGGCCTCGCTCAGGTAGAGGAAGATTCCAAATGGTATTAGAAACCTTTCTTCCCTTTGCATAGTTTTGAAAGAACCTAGTGTTGTCATCACGAACTTTCAGCCAAATGGCTCTACTCCTTAATCTCAGGGATTCCTCTCGCTCCTTTAGTATGTGTGCCTTCTGGTTTTCCAACTCAAGTAAATGAGACTTATCTTCTGCAGAAATGAATCCCAGACTTCTTTCATCAAGCAAAGAGCTGAGCTCAGATTCGATTTGGGCCAGTTGAGAGTTCTCCCTTATAACCTTCTCCTTAGCCCAATTTATAGAAAGGTGTTTAAGCTTGGATAGATTATTACAGAATCCTTTTTCCAAGGATTCAGCTCTATTAATCAGGTTGGCAGCTCAGAAATCCGAAACCAAACTAATGTAGGCAGGGTCCTGTAACCAAACATGGTTGAATTTAAAAGGGGCTTTAGGTTTATGGTGTGGCCCAAGGATGTCTAGATAGATAGGGGAGTTATTCGATATGCCCCCTGATCCCACCCATTGTTTGTAATGGTGCAGATGCTGTAAGAGCGAGCTCTTCATTAAAAATCTGTCTAGCCTATGAGACAGAGCAACTTCACCCACCCTTCTATTTCGCCAGGTGGGAAGAGGTTTGTGCATGGGAACATCTACAAAATTGGTCTGTTCCATGAAATTTGTCATGTACCCTGAGATAACATCCACCTGTGCTGAAGACCCCCAAGATTCAAAGAAACCCAAGGAAAAATTTAAATCTCTTTCGATGATGATGTGATCAGAAGCATGGATCGAGAGGTTTAATAAATGTTCCCAGAAACGTTCCCTTTGGTGACAGGGTCCATATACATTTATAATCCGAAGGTTTTTTTTGAGCTCCGTTGAGAAAATATCAATGACCATAAATTCAGAAACCCCCCATGATGCATCGACCTTGATGGTTTGAGGGTTATCCAATAGTAAGTTCCCTAGATCTCCCTATAGTATCCATGGCCAAGAAAGTCCAGCTCGGGGCAAGAGATTGTAGAGAGCTGGTGATGTAGTCAACCGGACCAAGGGTTTCTTGTAGTAGTATAATATCAATCGATTCTACCTCAAAAAGTCTTTGCAGGGCTAGTTTCTCAGAGGCACTAGCCATGACCTTGCAGTTAAAAGATAGACACTTCATGGGGGAACACCTCTCAGTGTATTCACTGCTCTAAGGACCGCTTCAAGAGTGGATTGATGGCCAGAGGCTACCTTCGCCCTAACTCACTTTATGGCTTTGGAGAGATCAGACTTCCTCCCTCGGGATGACAATGGAATCGAACCTGGAACTGTTGGACCAGGGTACCATTGGCTAGGGTTATGGAGTGGAGGAAATAATGATGTGAAGGTGAGACACCGGAGGATGATGGCGAGATGGAGGAAGAATAAGGTGATAGCAGAAAGGGGGTAGAAGAGGCGATAAGTGGAGGGGTAAACATGGTGTAGTGAGCCATGGAGGTATAAACAGAAGATGCATCAATAGATGTGCTATAATCTAAAGATGAGGTAGAAGAGATTAGAGTAATACTTGAAACTTTCATGGCCTCAGTAGCAGCTCGAGCCCTGGTCAGTGGTGGCGAGGTTGGTCTGTGCACGGCCTCCACCGACTTGTGAATAGGAGAAACTGTCGAGGGGGTAGGACCCGAAACAGGGAGGCATGTAACGGCCAGTGAATTAACCCTGGATGGAGTCGGAGTTGTCTTAGGGGTATCCTCTGATTTCCTGTTAAGCAGGAAATCTTTGAAGATATGCCCCACCTTGTGGCAACGTCGGTAATGGAACGGAACCCCCTCGTAGTCTAAGATCTGGACCCTGATGTACTTCCCCCACTGAAGTGTTATCTTCTCCTCCAGACCCTTGCGGGTGGGCAAGGGTTCGATTTTTTGATTCCACAAAAGTACGGTTGTGATCCAAATATGTGCCCAGAGCATTGCTAATCCTGATAAAGGCTTCCTTGCACCAGTATTGTAATGGAAGCCCTGGAAAGCGAACCTAAAGAGGTCCTGCCCCGATTTGTTCTCACTTAGGGTCAAATAACGGACTCCACTACTTGAGAAGGATTGGAGCCATCTTGATATGCCAGTACCTGGAAAGGACCAAATCAGTGTAGTTTTCATTTGCAAAATGTAAAGAGAACCACCCCCTGAGCAGGATATGAACCTTAGGCAGTTCCTTCAGCAAACCACCCCATATCTCCTTAACCCATTGGGTTAGTTTGTTGGCCAAGTACGCTCTACCATGCACATGCCCAACAAGCACTGTACTAACCATATAAGCAACTTTCCCTATTGTAGAGGTCTCGTCGAATCTGATGGTGATATCCTTTGTAGTAGCCTTTACGCACTTGATCTTCCTGTTGCCCGTGCGAGGAGTAGCAGGGTGGTCCACCAAAGGATTTGGGACACCTTTTGGGGGAGAAAATTTTGCAGATTTAACCTTCACCACAGGGGTTTCAAAGCAACCTGACGACAGATGAGCCGAGGAAGGAGGGATTGTAGCTACAGAAACCAGAATGTCCACAGGGGGCATAGTGAAGAACGTCAAAATGGACGGATGAGGATCAAATGATGGCGATGGGGGAGTGTTCACGGTTAATATGTGCAAGGTAACCAGAGAGAGAGAAGGGAAATCCAAAGTTGATGATTCAAGCGAGAGCGACCCAGAGAGAGGAGGCATAGAGCAATGCTCAGGGAATGAGACCACCGCCGACAATAAGGGTGGTGTCGGTTTAGGAGAAGGAAGTGAGGCAGATACCGACAAGGAGAAACAGGGGTTTCCAAAGATGACGCGGTCCAGAAAGGGCTCCTCGGAATAATTGACCTCTTCAACCTCCATAGTGTCCCCCATACTCCCAGCCAGTAATCGACAGCTGAAAGCGACGGGCAAGAAACATAAACAGCAGGCAGCAACAGTTGGTGATGGTATAGGGCTCCAACAGTCTGCAGTAAATTTCAGTAAAACCCTAGGGTTTTACCCTAATCCCACACAGGCGACCGAAAACCCCATCCTCCTGTATCCTCATCATTTGATTTATCCTAAAATATGTGAATATTATAAAAGTGGGACACTTAGAAGTCATTTAACCTTGATCATATAGTGAAGGTTGATTATAATTTGCTAAGAAAAAGGGTAAATCTTTCCGTGACTAGTAATGATTGTATTATTCACACTCCCACTTTCTATCCCACATTTGTGTACTTTACTCCTTCTTTGTGACTACATTTGTTGCGGGATATTTAAAGTCATTATTTCTATTTCAAGTATCGAGGCTTAATGCGTGTTTTTATGTGTTCATTCCCAATCTGGTAGTGCACTTCTCTATTTTCGCCACAAATCATTCAATTGTTCGTCGAGGGTGGCCAATACATCTATTGTGGTGGGGGGGAGATGTTATAACACTATGATTTTCCTTGTACCTTGCCATATCACTCACACACCTTCCTATAATGTGATTGTTGTTACCTTTGTTGTATTACAAAAATCAAGTAGAATGTATGCAAATATTTTCTATTCTTTAGCTAGCCATTCTGAGTAGTTTCAAGTAGAGAACCAACAACAAAATTTGAGGCTAGACCATCTACTATGAACCACACCAGCTAAGGGGAGACACCAAAAGAAAAATAAATCCTAAGACACGTCTAATGGATGTGATATTTTAAGAAATTCCAAGGTTTTGATAAAGAAATCACCCTTGAATTTATGCAAAATTTGAATAATTGAATAATAATGATGAATAATTTTCAAGTGTAAGTATCAGAGGAAGTCATAGCTGAGGTCACCAAAATGCCAATCAGTGGAGAGAGGTGGTTTGAGATGCATACACCACTAAACTATGCAACTCGACTGTTTCTTGATGAAGGACATGAGCTGGTAAAGAAGGGAAAATGTTATAATCCTAGATGACTTCCAAACTCTTGGAGGGAGATACCATAAATTGTCCAACAATACGTAACCTGTGATGAAAGATACGATGTGGTATGAGCTCGTCATTTAAAGTTGATGGCTCATTTGAAGCAGAATCTAATCATGAAAATCCCTTTCTTTTTTAGCTCTATTTTACATGAAACAACTCATAGGGTTAAGAAATCCAAGGAACCTTATGTAATTGTATAACACCATGCGATAATTAAACTTTTGTTCATAAGAAGCCTACAAAAAACCCAAAGAACATGGGAATAATTCATCAGGGTAGAGGAAGGACAAAGAAAAGAGAAACATTCTAATAATGAAAATTTATTAGAGGAGGTTTTAAGGGAAATAAGGGAACATTTCAAAGTTCCCGATAATGATTTTTTTCCCCGATTAGTCATTTCTTCCACTAAATAAGGAACATGGTGAAGAAGACAACCCTATTGGCCTCGATGAGGGGATTTCTATGGTATACAAAATCTTAGAAACTTTAATGTCTAATGTTACCTATGTGGGGATTCCACAGGAAGAAACCTTTCAACCAAAAATTGTAACCCCTAAAGCTCCACAAGAGGAAGCTTTTCAACCAGATCCATTAAACTCTAAAACTCCTTAAGCAAAGACTCCTTCAGTTTATCCTGAAATTGTCCAACCAGAACCCCCCTCAAATTGAAGATGTCCAAGTAGATACCCTACATTTTAATGCTCTTTTATATGAGACTATGGGGATTATAACATTGAATAAGACTAAAAAACATATAGCTTGCATTTTGGCCACTCTACCTAGGGGAAAGAGACACTTGGCCTGGTTGGCCAAATCTTCATCAAGACAATGCTCACCTTCTATTGTATCTTCACCAAAATCAATTACCCATGTAGTGGATTTGATTGGAGAAGAAGCTAGTGACCAAGATAATTGGGGACAATTGGACCTATATATAGTAATGGATGAAGAAATAGTAACAACTATACCACCAAACTCAAACGTAAAAACTTTTAAGGATTTCCAAAAGTCACAGCAAAAGGATTTAAATTAGGAAACCTAGAATTGTGAAAAATCTCAACCATCAGAAGGGGTAGAGATTCCATTGGGACCAATGAAGATTGAAGAAGAAACAACAAATCTAATTCAAACCCCTCTCATTGTTCCTTTAGATACTACACAGGAATTAGTGAATTTTGAAGTCACGGAGGAAAAATAAAAGAATAAAGTATTGTCTAATAAAATTGTGTCTTTGAGAAAGGAGAACATTACTTTGAAAATAAAAATATGACAATTATAAATATAGTTGGCACCAAAGAAACACAAAATAAACAATAAAATAAGTAGGCTTTTTAAATGTGAAATTTTGGAGACCCAAACGGAGGAATTGGTCCTAATCACGAAAGATGCTCAAACTAAAGACACACCCTCATATGCATCATTGATTTAAGAAGTTGAATTACATAAATTAAGAAAAATTGTGGATGAGGATAAAAATGAGACCATACCTTATAGTTATCACCATAAATTTGTTAAGGAATTTTATGCATTGACAAATGTGGAGTTAGAAACATCCCATGAATTGAATATTGCTCAACTGAAATTGGAAAGGTACATGGACAAGTTCAGAATCTAATTCAAGAAAAGGAGCAAATTTTCTGGATCATTCAGGATATTTTTGGCTTGTCTAGCTCCATCATGAAATTATGCTTTGTTTTTGGTTGAAAAATAATTAATGCTTAAGGCTAATTCTATACAAAATGGCCTAACCTATGAGTTCTCAAATATTTTGGAATTTATAAATAATTATCATAAGCAAAATGAACCCACACAATGACAAATTAGGAACCATTAAAAATATACATGATTAAGAATCTTCTTACATGTTAATTAAGTTATATTAATTCCTTTTAGCATTAATAATAATCATAATTTTAGGGGAATTGGTTAGAGACTGAGATGATGAGGAGACAAAGGAAGCGACCCGATGAGGGTTAGGGTTTTTCTTGCTGCTGGCGATCTGAAGTTTGAAGCTACTATCCTCGTGACCTAGAAATGGTGCAGTCCTCAGGCTGTTGTCACCGTACGATCACCCCCATTCCTTTTCTGCCATTTTTCCATCATGGGCAGGCATATTCCAAGCTCCCTCTTCCATTTCATTCCACCTGCTTCCCAACCTCAAAAGCGACGGGCACAAAATTTTTTGAGACGACAACTGGTGCGGGTTTTTTGGAGTGGTTATGGAGGATTTAGTACATTATTCGGAGGACCCTTGGGAGGGCACTCCCATTTGGACAACTCCACATGTAAACTCATCGGTCCTACCTCGGTACAACAATGAGCTTATGGACGAGATAGAGACGCTGCCCTCTTTCTCGAGACCTTAGACCTTGGTTGCCACTCATCCAGTACTCACCCCCTCTTGGTCGCCTCTCTCATCCATTCCAGGGACGCTGGTAGCCCAAACCCTCGTGTTTAGCTCTGAAGGAACTACTCTTGCTGGATCATCTACAGGATTTGCTTCTTTCACCCCATCTGCAAGCTCTAACAACCCCTCTTTGGTTCCCCCTGGTCTCTCATCATGGATCCCTGCGACCTTAACCTCCATGACTCCCCCTTCAGGCAACTTTACTTTGATTCCGCCAATCTCGGGAGCTTTCCCAGTGGGGCATTCCTCGACACCTCTGAACCCTAACCCTCCCATAGCCCCGCTTTTGAGAGGTCCCCCACAAGTCCATTTTGAGGAAGGGCTTTGACCAAATAAGAAGTTGAGGTGCGTAAGATCCAAAGCAAAAGAAGCACTCCTCTGCTTGGGAGGGGACATCCAATTGGGAGACACAATGGAAACAATAGACATGGTTTTGGTAGGAAGAGTACGAGGAAGAAATTACATAGCAACCATGTTGAAGTAATGGGCGGCCAAAGTATGGGGCCATCATCTAGCTGACCTCCCCTTTGTACAAAACTTTGTTAAGGATTGGTTTGCGCTAAGATTTTCACGAGCTGAACACACAAAATGGGTCCTCTCATTAGTATGGCACATTGAACAGGCTCTTGTCCTGCTGCGTAGATGGAATCCACTTTTTGATCGAGAGAGAGAACGCTTGGGTGTAGGCCCTCTTTGGGTGTGATTACCAAGTCTTCCCATTCATTTTTTGTCCGAGGATGTATTTAGGCGCATTGGAAATACCCTCGGCACATATTTGGACCATGACAAAGCCTATCTGTCAACTGGTATGATGGCTTATGCAAGAATCTTGGTCCATTTGGATACTAGGGAGGGTTTACAGGAGCACATTAATCTTCAATGGAGAAATATATCAAGAGCGCAGATATTGGATTACGAAGGGGTGCCCTTCCATTGTAGAAGGTTCCATAAGGTTGGCCATCTCTTCCAAGAATGCCCTCTTAAAAATAAGGCGAAGGCAGGGGTGACAGACAAGGAAATGCCAATAAGGAATCATCAAGCTAAAGAAAAACCCCCTCCATCAGGAGAAGCAGAGACACGTGCTCACTCTGAAGTAGTCAACGAAACCCCTTCCAAGGAGGCCACGAAGAAGCAGGCTAAATCATAGTATCAGCTTCCCTCTCCTCTGCTCACTAGGGCAAGGGCGACTGCCGAGGCTACGGGTCCTTTGAGTAAGAGCTCTTCGGTTCCCTGTTCATCTCAAATATGTGCTCCTTCTAATAGTATCTCTCATTCTGCTATTGCTATTTCTAAGATTAATGAAGGTTCGTCTCAGTCCCTGCCTTTGCAACTTTCCCTCTCCTTTCTCCCCTCCCCTCTGTGTCCTTCATCCCTCCCTCCATCCCAGAACCCCCCCCCCCCCTTTCCCTCGCTCAGGAGTCTGACCTCCCTCCTCCCTGCTACCCGAATTGTTCCAAGACAAAGACCCTTGTCCCAGACCTGTTAGGCATTGGTCTTGACTTGACCCCTTTCCCTCATAAGCTACCCCACAGTCGTCCATCTTCTCTATCCAAATCCAAATTACAAGCTGGGGAGGATGTAGCCTCAGGGAGGCAAAACACTATCCACAGGGCTCTTAGAGCATTGAACACCTTGGCATAACCCTCCCCATGAAGGTCCTCTCTTTCAACTGCAGAGGGTTAGCTAGGCCCGATAAGAAACTAGCCTTTTGAAGACTGATCATGGCAGAACTTGTAGATGTAATTCTCTTACAAGAAACCTTGGGTAGCGCCGAAGCTATCTTTGGTTTGCTTGTTTCGATGCTCCCAGGCTGGTATTTTCAAGCCCTAGATGCATCTGGGAGATCAGGAGGCTAGGCCCTAGGATTTAACACCCATACCATCAATCTTATTAACTGTTGGGGCAGGCCTGGGCATTTGGGGGCAGATATTTTCTTAGCAGAACTGGGTACCGAGCTCAGACTCATTAATGTATACGCACCTTGCCATCAAAGGACTGAGTTCTGGGAAAATCTTTTGAGCTCTGAGATTTTTCGGAAGGACCTTCTAATTTTTGGAGGGGACCTTAATTTCTCATTAGGCCACTTGAAATCCTGGGGTGACCACACCCAGTCTGACCCCTTATCAGATTTCTTTGAGAACATTTTGGAAATGCACAGCCTGGTAGACATCCCCTTAGCTAAACTGCATCCCACCTGGAGGAATAACAGAGTTGGGGAAGCTAGCCTTTCCAAAATACTAGACTAATTCCTTCTCAAGGAAGGCCTTCTAAGCATAGGGCTTAACCTCAGGCAATGGGTTGGTTTTGGAGGACTATCAGATCATCTGCCTATTTACTTTGAAATCAAAGGAAGGATTGATAAGCCTAAGGGTCCTTTCAAATTCAACTCTTCCTAGCTAAAAGAGGCATCCTATACCCTCATGGTCAAGAACTTCTGGAAAGCCCACCCCCCTGAGGCCAGAGGGAATATTGCAAAGGGATTTGTGTCTAATCTAAAAGACCTGAAGAAACTCTCTAAAATTTGGGCACATAACAAGAGAGTGCAGGATGACAGAACCCTCTGGGAGACCAAAGCTAAGATAGCTGATTACGAGAATGATAGGGGTGGAGTCATCTCATCAACTGATCAAAAGGACAAGCTCACATCTCTATATTACTCTCAAGGCAAAATTTTAAAGGATAGAGAAGAGACTTGGAGACTGTGAAGTAGGGCAATCTGGCTACTTGAAGGTGATCAGAACACGAAATTCTATCACAAATTTACAAATGGGAGGAAAGCAGTCAACACTATATGGTAGCTCAATAATGAGAATGGGATCCCCATAAACACATTCCCTCAGCTATCAACTATGGCAACTTCTCGCTTCAAGTAGACTTACAGAGCTCCTACCAATGTCTCCTTAGCGAAAATCATTCATGTAGCTCAACTCTTCCCTCGTTTTGTGGAGCAAGAGGAGGCATTGGAATTGGTAAAGGAAGTCTCGATGGGAGAGCTGGAGGCTACCCTCAAATGCTTTAAGAGAGACAAGAGTCCAGGACCCGACGGTTGGACAGTGGATTTCTTCTTGGCTTTCTTTGAAACTTTAGGCCCAGATCTCCTCAAGGTTGTTGAGGTTTCAAGGAGCGAAGACAAGATGCTTGAAGCTTTCAACTCCACTTTTATTGCCCTCATCCCCAAATCTGCCAACCCAACCTCTTTTGATGATTTTCGGCCCATTTCTCTGTGTAATTGTATCTACAAAATCATAGCTAAGATCATAGCCAACTGCCTGCGGCCTATTATATCCTCCCATATCTCACCAGAGCAGTTTGCCTTCCTCCAATATAGGTAGATCCATGAGGTGGTTGGAATAGCACAGGAGGTTCAGCACTCCCTTCAGACTAAGAAGAAGAAAGGTATGATGCTTAAGGTGGATCTCTCAAAAGCCATTGATAGAGTAAGCTGGTTCTATTTAAGAATGCTTTTAACTCATATAGGGTTCCCCTTTGTCTTCATTAAATGGATCATGTGTTGTATCTCTAATATACCTTTCAGTGTGCTGATAAATAGAGCGGCTTCCCCCTTCTTTCACTCAGAAAGAGGTCATAGACAGGGATGCCCTTTATCCCCACTGCTCTGTCTGCTTATCATGGAAGGTCTTAGCAGGGTCATCAAAGACGACCACTCCAGAGGTAGAATTCAAGGAATCAAAGTCACTGATGAATACATTTTGACTCACTTGTTATTTGTGGATGATGTCTTGATCTTCCTTAATGGAGGGATAGGGGCCCTGACATCCCTAAAGAACTCTTTCTCCCTTTTTCAGACTGCCACTGGAATGATTGTAAACTGCAACAAGTCCACATTAACAACACCCAGTTGCTCGCCCCATGAGACTCATTATGCCATACATCGGTTCAACTTCACCCTTCTAAGAATGGAGGAGTGGCTTTGTTATTTGGGCTACAAGCTCAAACCCTTGGGCTACAAAATAGCAGATTGGGTCTGGCTAATAGCAAAACTAGAAAAAGGCTAAATATTTGGTATCACAAGTACTTATCCAGGGTCTACAGATTAACTCTAATAAAAGAAGTATTGGAGGCTACCTCGGTGTACTGGATTGCTCTAACTTGGATTCCAAGAGGCATTCTTGCTAGGCTTCAAGCCCTATGTATCCGATTCCTCTGGAAAGGCAATCAACCCGGAAAAATCTTTGCCTGGGTCAAATGGGAGGCTCTATCTATTCCAAAAAAATGGGGAGGCTGGGGAATCAAGAAGTTGGAGGACTTCTCTTCAGCTTTACAACAAAGCTTGGCTGGCATCTCATCACCTCAAATGGCCTGTGGACAAAGGTGGCCACATCCAAATGCATTGCTCCTCTAAATGTGTTGGACTGGCTTAGAGAACCCACAAGAGCCACATTAGGGATATCAGTAATCTGGAAGGTAGTGCTAAAATCTCTACAGATCATTAGATCTGGCCTCACATGGAGAATACAAGATGGCAACACTATGAGGATCGGGGAGGATCCCTGGATTGGATGTGGAAATGCCCACAGACTACCCCCTAAGCTTAAAGTCAGCCTCAGTGAAGTGGGTATTACTCATATAAGCTAAATTGTAGACCCAGAACATACCTCTATTTTTCAACAAGCCTGGAAATTAGCTCGAAGCCTGCTCATTCCGCTGCAATGGGAACATACCTGGAAAAGTTATACAGTCGCTTTGATCGAAGCACAAATCAGAATATGAGAAGGGGTAGATGAATTAATATGGGCACATGGAAAGTCTGGGAAATATTCCCCTAAGGAGGGTTAATTGGTTCTAGCAGAAAAATACAAACCTCAAGCTCTCGAGCCATGGTGGCAAAATTTATGGAAGCTTAAGGCCCCCCCCCCCCCAGGACCCGACTCCTCATGTGGTCAATCCTTAAAAACAAGATCCCAACAGGAGATAATGTCCTTAAGCGCGCACAACATGGACCTTTTTGGTGCTGTCTGTGTAAGTGCAATAATGAAATCGTGGATCATCTTTTTCTAGAATGCTAGGCTACAAAGGACCTCTGGAGCTTGTTCTCTTCCTTCTTAACCACCCTGAGTAGATGGCAAGGTGAGTCATTTCATGAGGCTTGGATAAATTGGTGGGCTAGCGCAGCCCCACCTAAATCCAAGAATCTCCCCCTTCTTATTTGTTGGGCTCTCTGGATAGCTCGCAACAACCTCATCTTTCAGAATATTTCGCCCCACTGGCCTTCCGTCTGGGCCTGTATTATGCATGATTACAATATTATCCATGATGAGGAAGTCATCCACCAGCACAGAACCATTGTCCCTGAATCCATCAACCACTTTCTTCCCTAGGCTTACTTTGATGGCTCTGCTCAAGAGCAGGGCTGCGGGGGTGGGGCCTTACTGTACTTATCAGACTCCTATCATTTCAAACTACAAATGGGCCTGGGAAGAGGCACAAACAACTATGCAAAATTATCTGCAACCAAATTTCTCATTCAATTTGCACTGGAAAAACACTATAGATATCTTCAGTTATTCGGTGATTCAAAAGTTATCTGTGACTGGCTAAATAAAAAATCAACTTGTTCAACTCTTTCTTTGAGACAGATCTTAGATGAGGCACTTCGACTTATCACCTTTTTTGACTCCTTTGTATGCTATCACATTTACAGGGAACAAAATACAACTGCCGATATCTTATCCAAAGAAGTTGTGAACAGACCTCTTGATATTTGGCTGATCCATGAACAGAGGGACAAGACTCATTATCAGTACTACCACCGACTGTACATAGATACATCAATTTAAAGGGCTCACAGGGAGCCTGGTATATGTTTTTTTATCACGAGATATCATCTATAAATATTCACATATGCTTTTAAATTATTAGACACATAACTGACATGCACTCTTTGCTAAAGAGTTATTTTGATTAAAATTTTGCTGAACTGGAACATCGGTGCCTCCTTGCGTGGATCAAGATACCTTTTATTTTGCTACTCTGGAATTTCTTTAAGTGTTGATAGACACTTTGCCTCTTTTACAACATATACAACATGTAATTTTCTTCTTATAATGAAAATTACGATTTTTTCCAAGGGAAAAAAGAAAGAACCCACACAATATCTCCTATGTGAGTTTTACATGCATAACTTCTTGCTGATGGAACAAAGAGATGAAAGCATTTTTCCCTTTTTGGGAGATGTAAAACTTCAAGCCTTCATTTATTTTTCCCAAAATCAGATTAAGTTGTAGAACACTTATAATATATTTAAGCGAAATCAGTCAAACTGTGAATTGTGGGTTAGGGTAGAGCCTGTATCTGTCTATCAAGCATTTCATAAGAATTTTAAATTTGTTGAGAATCCTGATGTTCCTCATACACTCAAGCCAATCCATGAAAGGATATTGACTTTGGTAATTGAGTATTTAAATGATATTGATGAGGAAACACTGAAAGGAGCTAAATTGAGATAGACACAATACTTAAATGCTATTAGGAGTAAATAACCTTTTGATGTTAATAATTTCCAACAAGCCCTTTTAAGGTTTAATAAGTGCATTTATCTAGTCATGTGGTTTGTTTTTAATTGGATAGGATGTAGATACCAACCTCCCTTGATTTGGTGCCCAAAGTTAGTCTACCAAGCTGACCAAAACATTTATGAGAGAGATGAATAAGTGGTTTTTGGAGAAATAAAAAATAGGGCAAGATTCAGGCTTAGAGGGGAGGCTACTTATGAGTCTACTCATTAACTGCCCTACATCTTAACTATCTCCTTACCAAGTGACACTAGGTTGCATGAGGACATGCAACAAGGTCAGTTGAGGGGTGATGTTTGGTGGTATAATTGTCTCATTTTTCTTTATTTGATTTTCCATTTCTTGTATTATTCATTATCCATTTTGATCCATGCATGTATTTGCCTACTTAACATGACTTAAGTTTTGATGCAATTTATTTATTTATAAATGTATATTATAATGAAATAAACTAAATTTTTTTGTTCATGATTAAGCTAACAAAATACATAACGAGATTCTGATAAAATGGAATGTTAAAGGTCGGAGTGAAGCGGCCG
Source organism: Pinus taeda (assembly GCA_000404065.3). NCBI lineage: Eukaryota > Viridiplantae > Streptophyta > Pinopsida > Pinales > Pinaceae > Pinus > Pinus taeda. The sequence goes on from APFE031743190.1 coordinate 70,353, forward strand.
CATTGAAGGATGATTTTTAGCAAAGAGTCAAAATATGAATTGCTAGTTATTCCTATACTGAGATATTAGTTATGCTTAGAATATCTTAGGATTCTTTGAGGATTTGAAATTTCTTATGAATTAGAAAGAATGCCTTGAGAATCTCTGATTCTCAGGATGTTCCTTATCTTGAAAAACTTCAACGTAATCTTTTCATGTAGTATAAAAGAGGATAAGTTGCCTCTAACTTGAGGATTTTAATTCAAACTTTGATATTAAAAATATGAGATAAACGATACCGTATCTTGTAATCTTTTGCTAAGATTGATTGATGAAAGTGCCATTAATTGATTCCAATATTTACTTGTGCATTTTCTGATCTAAGTCTTTAATAGGCAAACTAACTTCTGGGCAGTTAGGCCCTGTTCCCTAGAAAATCATTGTCTCTTTGTGTAATATAAATTGGTTTAGTTTCTGACTGAATTTAGTTTCCTTGCTCTGCTATTACTTGGATGATTAATGTTTTTTTCTAATTGATAGTTAAGATAGTCCTTAGTACCATTTTATGCGATATTTCTCATATGAATAAGTCTATAACAATTTCCTTTGACTTGTTGTTTCTTTAGAACGCATATGTTGTTTCTTTTGACTTGTTGCTTCTTTAATTTTAAATAGTTAATAGACCCAACGTAGTGTTAAATATTTGTCCATAGCATTTTGTTTCGATGAATGTTGTTTCTTTTACTATTTGTTTCTCTAGAAGTGAAGATGTCATCGTGAACTTTCTTAACTTCCTTATAAACTTCTTGATAATATGAACGATTCCATCTTTTAGGAATTTCATCCCTTATTTTTTAAATTATTTCTCCATTTTCCTCTTCAACATAATAAGTACACATGCCAATGTTTGTTCTTGGCCTTTCATTATATTTGTTTTTCAGAAAAAATCCTTGTTATTATGCTCATAGACACCCAAATAGGGAATGGAAAAAGCTCATTAGTATACTTTTATCTACCGTAATAAGAGTGCAAGACCAACATATACAACTTTAAATACACAAATGTTGTTTATGAAGACCCAAAATTTGTGAATGCTCTATAAAGAATTTTCAATGTCATAACCTAGAATTTGAAAACTAGAAAGAATTTGTGATAAATGATTTAGGCAATATTTGTGTTATGATTTGATTTCATTGGAATTTTCAAGGATTACTACACATAATTGTTGTTATCACTTAAAATTTCTCTTGGTTATGTAAAAAAAAAAGCCCAAGGTAACCTCAAACCAAACTTTTAGATTGGAAACTAGCCCTTCCAATCTAGAGGGGCTCCCTCCATGAGTTTGCTATCTAGTGTCACTTCAACAACAACTCATGTGATGAAACACAATGGTCAAATATTCAATTAGGACAAGGCTTTATAGATGTGGTAGGGAGCAGAAGAAAATAACCATTGGGGTTTAATGGACGATTCTTAATTATAAGTCAAGAGAAATTGGTTGGATGAACAAAAGATTGCAGAGGTAAGGTAGAAAATGTTCTATTATACCATTTGACTATCAAAGCTAAAAGTATAAAGGAGAAAATAATCCATTACAATAGAGCATCTAACATGGATGAATTCTGAAGAAAATTTAGAAAGAAAACATAAAAGGTTTGAATATGATGATTACAGAGCATTAAGAATGAATTCTGTATCATATAAATTTTACTCAAATATGATTAATACTCATTCAAGAAAGACACATGAAAATGATCATAACATAAGAAACACAGACTATGGAATACTGACACAAGAATCTCTATGAAAATTGCTCAAGTAATTTTGTCTTGAAAACTTCTATTAGATTCAAAAATAGTATTACAATTTACCAAAAATTATGTTTGCAAATCTGACCTTTACTATAATTACAAATCATAAAATATATAGGAATTTACATCCTATCAGCTACTACTAGCTGTCAATGTGTTGTCGAGACACTTGTAGAAATTTTGAATAATTTAACACATATTCAATGGAGATTATCCTGATCATGTACTATTGCGGAAAACATACACAATACATAAGCTCCTCTACGTTGATCATCAATATAACAACATCAATAATAATAAAACATCAAGAGCATTCACACATTAACACAGTATGTATC
>APFE031743191.1:0-11921 GCA_000404065.3 Pinus taeda
TGCACTGAAAATGGAATTCAAATGCAACATACTGTTCCATACACTCCACAACAAAATGGTGTAGCTGAAAGGAAAAATCGCACTTTAAAGGAAATGGCTAATTGTATGCTGCAATCTAAAGGACTCAGTCTTAGTTTTTGGGCCGAAGCAATTAATTGTGCAAATTATATAATAAATCGCACTCCAACTAAGGTTCTAAAGAATATCACTCCAGAAGAAGCTTGGAGTTCCATTAAACCAGATGTAAGTCACTTTTGTATTTTTGGAAGTGAAGCATGGGCCCATATTCCAGATGAAAAGCATAAAGCTTAGAACCTAAGAGTGAGAAATGTACTTTTGTTGGATATTCAAAAGATGTAAAAGGTTATAGACTTATTCCATTTAAGTCCAAAAATGTTATCATTAGAAGAGATGTAAAATTTGATGAAAATAAATCGGCCTGCGAGCCTAGTCCGGTGGATGTGCCACCTCTTCCTATCTCTTCTACTTTTGAAAATATTTCTTCTTCAGATGATGAAAGTGAGGATGACAATCCTCCCCGACCTTCTCAGGATCCTCAACTTCCAAGATGGGTCCGTGCTACTCGGGATGCAGCAGGTGATCTTGCCGGTGATCCTACAGATCAGCGACGTACACGTTCTCAGTTTGAAAGAGCCTCTTCTTTACTGGCTCAAGCTCCAGTAAATCTTGATCCTGACACTTTTGCAGAAGCTTCAGGCCATCCACATTGGGAAGCAGGTATGAATGAAGAATATCATTCATTGTTGGCAAATGATACATGGGATCTTGTTCCTCTACCAAAGGGACGCAAACTTGTTAGATGTAAATGGGTTTACAGAACCAAGTATGGACCAGATGGGAAAGTTGATAAACATAAAGCTCGTCTGTTGCTAAGGGCTTTTCACAGGTTGAAGGCATTGACTACACTGAAACCTTCTCCCATGTTGCCAAAATGAACTCTATCTGCCTTGTTCTTTTCCTTGCTGCCTCTTTAAAATGGGAAGTCCATCAGATGGATGTTAAATCTGCCTTCTTGCATGGGGACTTGCATGAAGAAATCTATATGGAACAACCCATTAGCTTCATCCAAACAGACTCCAGCCTTGTATGTCGACTTAAGAAATCTCTTTATGGTCTCAAGCAAGCTCCTCGGGCTTGGTATGCCAAAATGGATAGCTTTCTTTTAGAATCTGGCTTTTCTAGGTGTTGTTCTGACAATACTGTCTACACAAAGAAAGTGGGCAACTCTCTTATCATCCTTGTTCTTTATGTTGATGATCTTATTCTTACTGGTAGTGATCCCAACCTTATAAACCATGTGAAGTCCAGCCTTCAAAAGAAATTTGAAATGACAGACTTAGGACACTTACACTATTTTCTCGGTCTTCAAGTCTTGCAATCCAAGGAGGGTATTTCCCTTTCCAAGTCCAAGTATGCTTGTGATATTCTTCGTCATTTTCACATGGAAGATTGTAAGCCAGCTCCTTCTCCCTTTCAGTCTGGAGTCAAACTTTCAGTCTCTTGTACTTCTCCTGAAGTTGATGCTACCTTATACGTCAACTTGTAGGAAAACTCTTGTATTTAACCCATACTTGTCCTGACCTTTCCTTTGTTGTTGGCCTTGTTGCTCATTTTATGCAAAACCCCTGTGAAAGTCATTGGAAAGCAGCTAAAAGAATACTTCGTTATGTTCGAGGTACAGTACAGTTTGAGATTTATTACAGTGCCAAAGCAGCTCCACTATTAGTTGGTTTCACTGATTCTGATTGGGCTGGTGACCCTGATGATCGGAAGTCTACTGCGGGTTATGTCTTCACTCTTGGTTCAGGACCTATTACATGGGCTTGTAAGAAACAGGCTGCCATTTCTCTTTCGTCAGCAGAAGCAGAGTATCGTGGTGCCGTGGGAGCTAGTAAGGAAGCCTTGTGGCTTCGTCAGATCCTATCAGAATTTGGCTTTGAGCAGCAGCATCCGACTACACTTTGGTGTGATAATCAAAGTGCCATTCAGCTTTGCAAAGATCCATTTCAGCATCAGCGCAGCAAACACATTGAACTTCACATGCACTTCATCAGAAAGCTCATTCATGACCATGTTCTTGAAGTGCAATATTGTTCAACAGATGATCAGGTTGCAGACATCTTCACAAAGGCTCTCACAGAGGCGAAGTTCACTAAACTTCGATATATGCTTGGAGTTCAGGAAGTTGTCACTAAGGGGGGATAGGCTCTAGTGCCTCCTTCCTTCTCCTATTGTGTCATATTTGTAAATCCTTCAATCCTATCCCAAGTTGTTCTTAAGGGGGGTTGTTAGGATATTCTGACACATAGGAAATAGTTAAATATAACTTGGTCTAGTGTAGAGTTAGGTAAAGCGTGTTTCTTTACTATGTACTTTTGTAACTTACAATCCGACGGTCACGATATGCAGTGATCCGATCGTTCATTCTTTCCTCGGTATTATCGACACTTGATCCATGGCTTAGCACCCGACTGGTCCATGATCTCTATTTAAAGAGCATGGAGGGTCATTTGTAGGTTAACTGTTCATGAGTTAACCTTATGTAAAATTTCATTCTTTTATTAATAAATTGCCTGAAGTGGCCGTGTTGGCTCAGGTCGTGGGGTTTTTCCCTCTATGAGGGTTTTAACCACGTCAAAAATACTGGTGTATTGATCTGTGATCTATTTGTGAGTGGTGCCCTTTGGTGTTCTGTCTGAGAAACTAACCCTGTAAATTCTTACAAATTCAAAAGAACGACAAAGATAACTAGTTCTTCCATGTGAATCGCCAATTGTTGTGGCCACCAACAACCGCCCTTTTATTGTTTAGTGTTATTACTAATACTAAATAAAAGGGGACCCTTAGTCAAAAAAATTCAAAAAAATCAATTAATGATTGTATTTCCTTTTCAATAAAACTTATTATCATAAACTTAAGAAAAGTCCCTTGCAAAATCTAAAAACTTAAGTTTTGTGATGAAGGAAGGTAAAATCACTCCTTAAAGGATATCGCATCACAAAAAAGGACAAAAACATGTCTCCTTACAAGCTAAAATTTAAAACCGCGAGAATGCGATGCAAAATTGCATAAACATAAAACATATCACATCGCAGATCTTGAAAGCATATTTATGATAAAAAACTGCAGAAAATGCCAATATGCAATAGTGCATATCGCAAAATCGCACCTCGCAAAGAAACTGCTGAACACAAAATATGAACATCTTACAATCATGCGATATTGCGATATTGCGATCGTGCAACACTACGAAATTGCAATAATGAGGAAAAACAACCTTACGATAAGACAAAATAAAAATCTACGATCTTGCCATCTATGATATCACAAAGCAAATCGCAAAATTATCCCTTCGCAAATTTGTCTGGTTCATTGTTTAAGAAAAAGTGTTAAACGAGACTGGTTATGTGCTTTAATGCTCATTAATGAAATATAGTTTTGAGTTTATCGAAGAGTCAGTTCAGGTAAGTTGGCATATTTTTACATGTCTTCGATAATCAAAGCATTCCTGTCATTATGTATTATCATTACTCTCACTTCACTTGTAACTGTAGGAACGAAGGACAAAAGATTATACAAAGCAGCGTACAAAAAATTACGGTGAAGAATAGCCGAGGCTCTGGTATGTGAAGATAAAGAAATGGCACCCTTATACACATTCACCGCATGCAACAGAAACGCAGTTGCAGATTTAGCTTGTTCAATTCTGCGCTAGATAACAACGAAACCCAGTCCACCAAAAGAAAGCATCCAAGAGGTAGAAAACACATCAAGGAAACCCAGACTGAAAAACAGAGGCCGTTTCTGATGCATGATTAGAACTTAGTGCTAATCGTGCATCGCCAGGAAAAATCTCTCGAAGAGGATGACTCTCAAAAACAACATAAATTCTGTCGGAAAGATGGTGCCAACTCTAGCAGTTTCCATTTTCACAGGGCAACTAAAGGCTGAGGTCGGCCAACCAATTTCACTCAAGAAAATTTTGAATGTTTGCGAGATAAAGAAAAAAATAAAGAAATAGTTAGCTTTAGATTTAATCTTAGAAATAGTTTTATTTTATTTCTCCTAGAAAGAGGACGGTCATTTAAACCGTATCCTAAATTTTTGTAAATAAGTTACTTTTAGACATAGTTAGTAGTATTTAAATCCTTCTCATGCATTTAGAGAAAGGTCCAGAAATTTATAAAAAACTCGTCCTCAGAACATGCACTTTTTCACCCTCCGAGGAGGTTTTGGTGAATGAATGGAAGAGGGTTTATTAATTTTTGCATCTGATATCTGCTACTGATGTTGTACTTCTGTACTCTTAGTTGATGTTCGATATAGAAGAGATAAATCGTTATCGCTTGAAGCTCATAAGTAGAACTAGTTATAAATGGTACTTCTATCTCTTAATTGTGTCTATCTCCTGTGTTAGAGTGATATTTAAGCTTAGTTGTTTACATGTTAATACTTGAATGCCTGAGTTATCATTTGGCACTTTTGTACGGTGATAGCTATTTATTTATGCTTGATATGTGAACAACTTACTATGCAATATGCTTCTCACAACTGTTTCGTCTAACTTTTTATGCGAATTAGTTCATCTATATTGAATTCTTTTCTTATAACAGTTGAATGATCTTTATTACCAATTGTTACTTGAAATCATTTTAGATCGCATAACAGAAAAATATTACCCTGGGTTAGTATAGATATTAGATGTCGTTTCTTTTTTAGATACAAATTAGATTAGAATTTGAAGTAGATTATCTCATTTAGAAAATTTTAAAGCCACACACATCAATTAATCTTACACATGCACACAGTTGGGAAACTGGTCCCATTATCCCCAATCGGACACACCATACCAAACGGAAAAGGAGCTGCCAACCAAGGTCTAGACTGGGTGGGTATCCCCCTTGTTGTAGACCCGATTTTTGCGGCTTCAAAAAGTTCCCACCACCACTAGAATATAAAGTTCCCACTTTATATTCTAGTGGGCGGATTCCTTCATAAATAAGGTAGTTTCAACAAAGGACAAGTTTAGCAAGTGGTTTGTTTCAACAATTGACATACTAGTTCGAAGAAAACTCATGGTTGTTTCCAACAGAGGGTCTATGGTCTGGAATAGTTTGAAGGTAACAAGTCAGTGAAAAAAGGAAAAACCTCCATGAAAAGAGTTCACAGACCATTTTCCATTGAGTCCATTGAACCGGTGGAATAATAGAAAGAATCAATGCTTTACTCATTAACGTTTGGAATAATATAGGGAATCAATGTATTTCCCTAAACCCGACAGTTTTATCATCGATGGCCATATTATATCAGCATTGGAAATGGAAATTGGAAAACCAAAGATGGTTCTCCATAATGGTCATTACACTATGCGATGGGCAATGTGTGAATCGACAGAATCGAGAGAACTATTAACTACAACCCATAACCATATCACATCGGGGGTCCACCGCAATTTGTAATTAGTGGAGCCAGGCATTAACATATATATGGGACTCTACAATGTGTGATATTTTATTGCAATATCACCGAAAAAACACTTACTGTTGGGGGACGATTATATAAACATTGTTCCTTGAAATCCGTGATTGTGATTATCGCATTGCAACTCGATACACTAGGGGTTGATTTCCTTAATGTTTCGATGCCTCCAATATGTGATTTTTATATCACAATCGTAACTCAGTAGTGTTGGGATCTGATTTCTTTAACTGCAGACCTATTCCTTCTACAATATGCGAAATACGGGGCCAATGGTAGTCATCCAATTGGCGCTTCCTGATTCATTGAAGTTCTGCCACATCATTTTTCTTCCTGCCATCGCTCCAAGTAAAACTTGAGCTCTGAATTGCCCTAACTTCTTTGTATGAGCTCAGATTTGACCGTTGTTCACATTGTTCTAATTAGGATGAGGAGCACTTCGATCTGAAGCTATTTTGATCAAGATTATACAAATTTGAAGTTTAAGCCTTTTTACCATGCCACTGGTACTTTTTAGAGATCCACCTGCATCAATCCTTCTTGACCAATCCTCCCGGATCTGTCCTCCTAGATCCTCCTGGATCAATAATAATTCCTTCAAATCCAAGGATGGCCTTTTCGAATGGTCGATCATGCCTTTCAGGTTGATGAATGCCCCCAAAATGTTCATGAGTCTGATGGAAAGCATCTTGCAACCCTTCACCAACACATTTGTGGTGGTGTATTTGGATGAAATTTTGATCATCAAAGAGAGTTGGGAAGACCATCCTCACCATGTTTGACATGTCCTCCAAACACTGCGGTAATAAAATTTTGTGCCAGTTTGGACATATACACTTTTGTTATTACCCAGGTTCAATATATGGAGTACATCATTGATGAACAAGCTTTGCATGTGGACCCAACCAAAAGAGAAGTGATTTGGGATTATCAAACCCCAACCACTCTAGAAAAACTTAGTATCTTTTTCGTTGTTGCCAACATCTACCACGAGTTGATCTTGGGGTTCTCTCATGTCACTTGGCATTTGAGTTAAGTCACCAAGGGAGGAGTGAAAGAAAATTTTGTTTGGTATGAATCCCAATAGAGTGAATTTTCTCGAGTTGAAGCATGACCTATGCTCACCACTAGTGCTCAAATTACCATCCCTGTAACAACCATTTGAGATCAAGACAAATGCCTCCGACTATGTTATTGATGTAGTTCTTACTCAACAAGGGCATCCTATGGCATATCACAATGAGACACTTTCATACATAGTCAAGTAACCCCAAGGTCAAACTATGTAGAGGTAAGGATAGTTGGAGGGGCTTTATAGCACATGTTTATTTTTGCACACAAGAAAATGTAGCAGAGTCCTTACTGATGGCTTTAAACAAAAGAGGATGGGACTGAATTAGCATTGACATAAATGTAATGGAAGCATTTTTTATTGGTGTAGGAGTAGCCCACATAACAAATAAGCTCATTACGACAATCCTGTGAGGTGCATCCTGACGAAATGGTAAAGGATTTTGAAATATTTCAATGCCCTTTAGCAATCATCCAATATGATTATAAGGTATGCATAGGTGTTTGGACATAGTGCAACAGAGGCTTATCATTGGTGGAAATACTTAGGCAAGAGGTCTCCGCATAACAGCTTAGATAGTGAGCTCAAGCATGGAGGAAAGGATCTGAGAAGATTTCAAAGAAAAGAGCAAAGGAGTGCTAACCTGAATAAGATTTAAGGAAAATAAGCCTAGAGCCCTGAAAATTTGGAAAAGGGAAATATGGTGAAAACGGGCCATGGGACCCTTCTCTTTGGTCTTTGGTAGAACAAAAGGTGTCATAGTTTTATTAGATCTCAGTAGTAATGGTGGTTTATGATGTTACCATGGCATGGTCCAATCAAAGGTGGATGCATAGGAAGCATATTTGATGTTCTTGGGTACACAAATGGCCCATTTCTTAGTGACGCATGCAGTAATCACAAGATGACACATGGCACAAGTGACCTCATCATGATGCCATCCCACTCGTCAGACCACATAAGATTAAGGAGAAGCAAACAAAGGAATCATCAGTAAGAGGCATTGGCCTAACGAGTCTTGCGTGAGAGCTTACTAAGCTTGGGAGCAACGGTATTGGTTCATAGATGGAATATCATACCCCTCCATGACATGTAGGGCTACGAAAAGAAAATTCGAAGGACTTCTTAATGGAACAAAGTGGAAGCATTAGGAAATGGTAGACGGTAAATGCTAGAGTAAAATTAGGCAATGAGTGACCAATGACATTGATCCATAAACCGCCATGCATATTCCACTGGACAATTCGTCACAATAGATCTACTAATATTATACTAAAAATATGTGATTCTACACTATTACCATTTTATTTAATTTCTAGATCTATAATATTAACTATAATTAGTGCATGCATGTAAAATTAAATCAATTAGAAAACTGAGAATGGCCAAATAAGCTGACACACACATAATACATAAGATATGCTCTCTGGGAAACACTTTCAAGAGAAAAGCTAATAGGAAGGTGAGGTTCCTTCAGTCTCTTTCTTTGTCTCAAAATATGGTTGCAAATATAAAGAACTAATTTTTGTGGCTCATGGTCTTATACAGTTAAAATATCCTCTCTATGTGCTCTACCCCCTATCGATCCTTCCTATATTTTCTCAACTATGGAACAAAAATATTTCAAAGGAATGAAATGCCTCTACCTCCTAGATGTCTGCTTATAACATAACCCGATAGCCTACTAGTGGTTAAGGTTCACTAAAAAAACTCTTAACTAGAGTTACAAAATAGACTCTTCTAGACTCTTCTACATAAAAATCACGTGGCTATCCCATTTTCCATGAATAATGGGGGCTAACATGACATCCTCCAGAACTATAGGTGTGAAAACATGAGGGTCAAAATCTGAGTGGCATAAATTTTGCATGCAGATTTTGACTGATGTGATTCTTGCACTATTGGAAATATTTCTTTGCGTACAATAGCATGAATAGGTGTAGCACTTGGGTGGAAACTTTTTTCCCACAGAAAATGTTGTTTTATGCCTCAAAATGCTCCCATAAGGTTTCAGACTCCGTTTTGCGAAACCAGGTAACACTGGTAAAACGCTCTCGTTAGTTGATTCGTCCGCTTTTTCCACTCCAAATGCATAGATATGGATGAAAAAAAATATAACGATCCAATTTAGATTAGGAATTAAATAAATACAGGTGTCACATATATCTAGGCTTGCTAAGATAAGGTAGATGATTTAAAAGGAGTTAGAAATGAAAGGGGCGAGTAAGGGGGCTCCAGTCTTAGTGCCAACGAGAAAGGAATATGTAGCAGTTAAGGACCAAGTCTATGGAGGAACGATTAATGAAGATAATAAGCCTTCAAAGCCCTCAAAAGGAATAAATGACTGATGAATTGAGCCAGTGATGACAAGACCTAGTCCTATTGTGTAAAATAAAATAGGTGTCGAGCACAAGGAGATAAAGACAAATATGGTAGAATTGATAAAAAAATTAATATAAATTTAAAACAACCTCCACACAGGTGGTTTTGGAAACATTATTAAGAAAATGGCGTATAATTTAAATGAGTGATAGAGATATAATTTGGCATTATTTTTAAAACACTCAGCCCAACACAATTTTTTTTTAGCAGTGGTGATCAATAAAAGGCTTTGGGCCATAACGAAAGGGCTTGAACAGTTGAGTCGACAACTGAATGTTTTTCATTAATGAAATGAGTTGGAATCTTTTGATAAGTGATAGTTTAGTGTTGGAGTTTGGAATCTAATCCAAACGTATGAAATTAGTGGAAAATGCATGAAACAGTTGACAGAAGCTAAGAGGAAGAGTTGGTACTTTTGACAAATCCAGAGGCTCATAAAATAGGAAAGCACTGCTAAAACTTGCAACTCACCAAAATTAAGGAAGATGACAATTTAACTTAGAATTTACACGATTAATATGTGACGAGTAAAAGAATAATTTAGGAGAAGAATTATAAGACTAACCTAAATAGGAGAAATGAAAAAAATTAGAAATTTATGCAAGCATCAAAGAACAAGTTAATGAAATATCAATTCCAAAAGTATCATTCCAAAATAAAAATCAGAATTTGTGTAGCAAGGTTTTTGTGTGAATCAATGTATGTATATGAGAGGTTGAAAGTTGTTGGTGCAACATGATGCATGATGGTCGTATGCATCAAAGGTGAGTAAAAGATGAAATTTGATATATAATAGATGAATGATTACATAATGATTTTCTCTTTTGGTCATCGATTTTGTTCATGCACAAGGTGATGGTGTTTTTATTAGTAATCACAGATTGCTAAAGGTGTTTGTAAGGTAGATTTTGTCAGAAGTTGTAGAGACATATATTTTTTTGTGGTAAAATGTCTATCCGTTCTAGTTTGAAAATATATGAAAGATGAATAAAGAGGACCAATAAGTGGTTGCATGCAGATGAATGGTAGTAGAACCTTCTAGTGGGTGTTGGAAAATTCTTAGGGGCAATATTCCCTTTCTGTGGTAGATGAAAAATGAATAGGGGAAATATCCCTCTCAAGAGAGTCTAATAGATGAGTAGGGGTAGTAGTCCATTTCATTGAAGACTAATAAATGAGCATGAATAGAAGTTCCTTTTAGTAGTAGCTATTAAACCTACAAGTAGTAGGTTGTGGCAAAATGATGTAATGAAGTTGAAGCTTGTGATAAAGGGAAGGTTGGTGTCTTATGTATATCTCATGTGGTTCATGATTCTTTTGCTTTACATGATTAAGTTTTGTTGTTTATCGAAGAATAATTTCTAAAGTGATTGAAAAGTATAATTTGTGAAGAATTGTATAATATGGGTGTCGTACTTATTCACCACCACACCCCCACTCTAAGTAGTGTCATGGTTTTCGTTACTTGTAACAATTGGTATCATAGCCAATGTCCTTTAGAATCAACTTAAAAATTGGAAGGAAGATCAGGGATCATGGAGAACTATGACTAGAACACCTCAAATGGAGTTCCATTTTTGAATGGATTAAGTTATACAACTTGGAAGGTAAGGATGATAATCTATTTGAAAGATCTTGATTTTTATGTGTGGAAATCTATGGAGAATGGAGTAATATATGATAAGTTTAATAAAAAATCCAAGAAAGAAATCATGCAAGGTTTGTCTAAGTCAGATATTGAGAAGGTAATCTATTGTAATATCACCAAGGAGATATGGGATAAAGTGCAACCCATATATGAAGCGGACATGCAAGTTTCATGTGGCATCAAGAGGCTTTCCCAAGAGAATGAAGCAGAAAAGGATTGAATGAGAATTGAGGATCAAATCTTAAAGGAGATGAAATCTACAGGTAAGTTATTGCTTTTATTATTATTGTAGAATAATAGGCCATTAATGTTTGAACTACACAACTACAATTACTACTGAAAGTGAGCGTTGCTTATCTAGTTTTGGCGAAGAAGGAGCTACTTTAATAACACTCACAGATATGAACATTGGGAAATAAGGCAATGGGTCCCACTTTCAATGAATATGAAGAAAGTACATCTCATGTGTGAGAAAAAAACTCCCTAGATTCATCAAGGGAACAAACTTTTTAACAAGATGTTATTGAGATTGACAGTTGTTGTCAATCTAGTTTCTCATTTATTGATTTGGAAGGTCTTGAAGGAAATATTTATTTGCATAGAAAACTCATATTTTCTCTTGAGGAGATCAAGAAATTCAAATGACAATATGTATTTGGAGAAGGATAATAATATATTAGAATAGAAGTTGATGAATGTTTAGAAGAAACCAAATAATTCTCACCCATTCGATGACATTGATAACATCCATTGTTCCTTGCATATTTAGATAATGTTTCAAGTTGACAACAACTAAGCAAAAATATTAAAGGATCCCACAAATTTGGTTATAGGAAGATCTGATAGCACTGTAATGGTAGAGAAAAGAATGCAACATCAAGCATATAAGGAAACTTCTAGGGATCAAAATAAAAGTATGTAACCACTCATATGCTTTATTTGTAATAATGTAGGGCACTTTTCTTCAAATTGTCTAGAGGGGAAAAATAAGGTGAAACAACAGACGTGGAATGCTCCATTTTTGTAAAAACGATGAGTTGCTAAGAGAAATCTAAACAACCAAGAGTCGAGAGCCTTTTCCCCTCAAAGGAAATATTTTGAGTAGCTTAAAACCCCTAGGAGAATGAATATTAGTCCAAAAAGCATGATAGAAATTTTTTTTGGTAATAAGAACAATTACTTTGTCTCATTCTTGAATAATGTTGAATGCTACTGTTAGGCCCCTATACTACTAGTGTAACCCCTTATTGTTATTAGTACAACCCCATTATTATATTGATGTACCCATGTAGTGCCCATATTGTTACTATTGTGCCCCAT
>APFE031743191.1:16438-69242 GCA_000404065.3 Pinus taeda
ATGTAATGTAAAGGAGGTTGCCCCCTCGAAGAGGCTGAATTCTAAGGCGTTGATCTATATTTTCTATCTTTTCTTGAGCTGGTTTCATAACAGCTACGATGTAAAAAATATGGGAAAAAATCATCTACATGAAAATTTGGTAAGACAACCTATTTCCAAACCATTGCAAAACAAGTATGGATCAGGAGGAGAGCAAGAAAAGAGAACTACGCAAGAGTTATTCCAGCACCGTTCAGAAAGGAAAATTTAATGGTTCATGGAGGTAGTACATAACAATATTTGGTTCTGAAGATAATTAGTAGGCATTTAACATAACAGAGTCTCAAATTCCTAGAGTTGATCTTTCTTACACAATCTTCAGCAAGAAAACACTCCAATCAATTAAAGCAAGCCTCATCAACCTTGAGAGATATCCAAAGGGACTTAGTAAGAAAGAAGAGAAAGAGGTAAATTTTAGATTGGCTTTAATATGTGCTAAGAAAACGAATGGCTAGTGGTTTGTATGCTCACGTAATTGTAGAAAGTCACCAATCAGAAAAGCCACAAAAGAAATCAGCGCATATCTAGGTGTGGGATAAAAAGGAAGATAATCTACCTAGGGGTAGTATATCCTTTACTCCTTTTCATTGAAAATAAGAGGTTTTATTTAAGGGAAGCCAAAAATCTAAGATGAGAGGACCAGAAAAAAATATACTAAGGAGTGCATTTGAGGGCCAAGGGAAGTATTGAACGTTGTTTTCGAATCATATTAGTGATGATTTATTTACTACTGAAGTTTATTTTGCAAGTATTATTTTTGTATTCCTAATGAAAATATGGATCATAGCCACACGGTGAGTAATAATCAACCAAATATTTGAGTATTATATTAGGCATTAAAAATTAGTATCATTAATTGGTATCAATTGTGTGTTGCAAAACAAAGGTTAATGGTGTTTGTTGCATATAATGTTTGAGTAGCTAGAGTGGATTGTTGTTATGGTGCTATTCTAAGTGGTAGTTGGTATGGGGCATAAAATTGTTTGGTGAAAGGAGCATGACCAGAGGATGAGATCAATCAATTATCAAGTGCTCAAAAAATGTTATCAGAAAAATCAATTCAACCATTGACATCATTGATCACAAAGGTATTAAAACTTGGTATGAAAGGTACCATCAGTTGGTATTTAATGTAATTAGACTTTTTGTCAAAGTATAGTGTTCATGTTATCAATATGAGATTGTAAGTATAAGTTTTGGTAGATGAGTATTGATTTATATTATTGGTTCTTAATGATTCAATTATGTCATGGTGATTTTGTTGCCATTAAATGTATGCCGATAGAAATACAAGATGAGTTGTTGGTCTAGGCATGCATTGATTAGATTCCATCTATATTTGTAGAGTAAGAACTTCAAAGTGTTGTACTTTATTATTTATCAGTTGAAAAATTGATGGTGCCATTCATAGCAAAGGTTGTTCCTGTTCCTAGAAGTCAGGCATATGTGTCTAGGTAGGCACTATTATGAATGTAATCCTAGTTGAGGCTCAATGTAATAGCGGATTATTTATTTAGTGATTCATTTTTACTAGCATACGTTGTCTTAGGAAGAGATCCATATTGACAACTTGAGGTAGAGATTGACAGTAATTAATAATGTTCTTTCAAATCAATATTCTATACAAGACATAGAAGAAGCTCCTTAGATTAGATCAGAGGTACCTATGGTTTTCAACATAAAAATAAGTAGGTGTTATATCCGTAGGATTATAATGATAGAGGGAGATTTTCAAAAAGGAGTATCATGTTAATATATTTGTCATTGATGTCAAAGGGGAAGATTTTTCTTATAAAACAATATATGGCATCACAGATAAGGACCCTGAGTAAAACTCATGGATAAACATCAACAAGGAAGAAGAGACAAATAAGTACACTTGCATTTGCTTGATCATTAGTGATTTTATATATTTTTTTTATCTTAGTGTTGTCATCAATGGCAAAGCGAGAGATTGTTGGAAATATGTTTTCATTGATGGCAAATGCAAAGAATTTTTTTAAAGGAAAAGAATGGAAACTTCAATTTAATTAATCATGGTGCTTCAATTGATGGTGTTAGATGTAAATAGATGGAAAATGTGTAAAAGGATGCCTCAAAAGATTAGGTTCTAGGCACAAGAAGAAGGATGAATATGAACATGGATGATTAAGGTGAAAAGTCTTTGGAGGTATTCGATGTATATAATATCATTTTAGATATAGATGGAACCCACCTACATGGGTAGGGATATGAAAGAACTTTCTGGTGGTATGTGGAAGTATGGATAACACCTCCTAGTTCAAAAAATAGAGCCACTCAAATTCAGTTAACTCCAAGGTCAGATTGTGCAAAGGTAAAATTACTTGGAGGTGCTTTGGAGCACATGCTTAGTTTAGAAAACAGCCAAATGTAGTGAGGTCCTTAGCGAAACCAGGAAAAAACGTGATTTGGCTAACTTCGCATGACAACAATCTAGTAGAATCACTTTTTGTTGGTGTAGGAGGAGCCCACATAATACATAAGCCAACTATAATGACGCTGAAGGGTGCACCCTGAAAAATGATAAAGTACCCTAGAAGATTTTAAAACCCTTAATTTATCAACCATGGTTCCTATAAGGTGGGCATAGGTGGCCTAACATAGACCAACATAGCCTTATCATTAGGTTAGAGACATAGGAGGGAGGCCTCCACATAATAGCTCAACCCGTAAGTTTAATCCTAGAGGAAAGGACCATAGAAGATTTCATGGTATAGTGAAAAAGGAGTGCCAACTTGGAGAATATTTAAGGAAAATAAGTTAAGAGAATTGAAAATTATAACAAAGGAAATATGGTGAAAAACTAGTTGCGAGACCCTTCTCTCTCCTCTTTGATAAAAGGATAGATGTCATATGTTTATTGGATGTTAGGAGATGGAGATGGCATAAAATATCAGCTTGACATGGTCTAATCAGAGGAGGAAACATGGCAGGGATATTTTGTTTTTGTGGGTACCTGAATGGCCCATTTTTTAGTGATAGGTGGACCCATGATAGGTTGATATATGTCACATGTGATGTCAACATGACACCATCCCACTAGTCATAGCCTAGAAGGTTAAAGGGAAGTGCACCAGTGAAGCGTTAACATGGAGGCATCGAGCTGATGAGGCTTTTGTTCGAGATGAATATGCCCGAGAGTAATGTTATTGGTTAACGTAGGTATAAAAAGACGCTACCATGACAACTAATCCCACAAATTAAAATTTAGAGGAATTTTTAATGAATTAAAGTGGACGTGCATGGTAGCGGTAGTGGGAGCTAGTATATGTGAGACTGATAACAAGAAGTCAACAATAATTGAGATAGAAGTAATTCACACCCTTCCTATAAATATGCCCATTAGGAGGAGCTTAAATATTTGAGAGGAGGAACAAATAAAAACACCAGATAAGAGGGCTATTGGCTTAGTGTGAGACACAAAAGCATATGCAGTAGTTAAAGACAAAGAGCACAAAGGAGTGATTAATGAATAGAATAAGCCCTTGCAGGTGTAAACAGGGATAAGCACTTGAAGGCTCGAGCCAAAGCTCATGGGACATGGTCATATGGCAGAAAAGCAAACATGACCGAAGAAAAGGGAGTTGAATATAAATATGATGGAATTGACAACAATTTTAATATAATTTAAAAATAGGTCACACATGAGTGTATTCGTAACATTACTAAGCAATTGAGCTATAATTTAAATGAGGGTCCTGAATGTATGATGGCATTGTTTTTAAAATGCTCAGGCTAGATTGAAGTTTGTTTGGCAGTGTTTATTAAAATGATTTGGGCCATTCCCAATGGTCTTGTATGGTTGAGTCTATAGGTTAATGTTTTGCATGAATGAAAGGATTTAGAAGCGTTTGATAAGTTATATTTTAGTGGTGAAGTTTGACAGCTAAGCCACACATAAAAACAAAGAATAAAGTGCATGAAATAGTCATAAAAAATAAGAGGTAGATTTGTAAGTTTTCACAAATTTAGGGGCTTGCTAAAGATATAAAAGAACTGCTAAATCTTGTAACTCACCAAAATTCAAGAAGACAACATTTTAACTCAGAATTTATCAAAGTAACATGTGAGGAGTAAAAGAAGAGTTTAAGAGAAAAACTAGAACACTAAAGTGAAAAGGGCAAAGGAAAAAATAAGAAATTGATGCAAGCATCAAAGAACAAGTTAACTAAAGATCAATTCCAAAAATATCAGTCGTTGGATATTTAAAAGTGTAATTTGAGTAGAAAATTTGTTGAGTGGATCGATATGTGTGGAGGAGAGGTTGATCTTTTTTGTTGTAGTGTGATGCATAGTTGTGGTATCCATCAAGGATTAATAAGAGATCAAATTTGATATCTGATATGTGAATGATGAATTTGTAATTAGTCCTTTTGGTGATTGATGCTACTGGTCCATATAGTCTGGTGATTTGTTTAGTAATGATAATTTGCTAAAGGTGATGGTGTTTTTATCGAACATCACAGATTGTCAGATGTGTTTATAAGGGGTTTTTGGTGAGAAGTTGTAGTGAGAAAATTTGTTTGGGTATGAGCTGAGAGGTCTATTGGCTCTAGGTTGAAAATGTATCAAAGATGAATCAAGAGGGACAGCAAGTGGTACCTTGTATATTAGGTGTAGCAACTCCTTCTAGTGGATGCTAGTAAATTCATAGAGTTGAGAGCCCCTTTCAGTAGTAGTAGATAAATGAGCAAGGGCAAGAGTACATTTCAATGAAGATTGATAAAGGAATGGGGATGAAAGTTCCTTCCAGTAGAATTTGATAAACCTAAAAGTAGCAAATTGTGGGGAAATGATGTAATCACAAGTTGAAGCTCATAATAAAAGGAAGATTGGTGTCTTATGTATATGTTTCTCATGTGCTTGATTATTTCTATTTTTACATGATCAAGTATCTTTCTTGAGCCAAGAATAATTTCAAAAATGATGGAAAAGTATATTTTTTTAAGAACTGTATAATTTCATCACACTCCTGATGCACCCACCCTCTTAGTAGTGTCCTAGTTTCCACTGTTTGCAACATGTTCATCAAACACATAGAGGGAGTGAGCTATATTGTAAGTTTAGAAAGTGCTCTTTTTATAGAGAATAAATTCAGTATTTGGGGAATGTACTGTCTAAAAGCGGGGTTTTTGTGGATGCATAAAATATTAAAGCGATTATTGAGTCTCTAGTGCCAAAAGATGTAGCTGAAGTTAGATCCTTCATGGGTATGATAGGTTACTACAAAATATTTATAGAGGGCTTTCCAATATTTTCATACCCTATTGCCTCATTATAAAAAGGGGGGACAAAGTCCAAATGGAGTAAAACTCTTTGGGATAATTTTGAGGGACTAAAACAACTATTAACTATTACCACCATCCTAAAACTAGTAGACCCCATTAAAGAATTTATTATATACACACATTCTTGTAAGGAAGGATTGGGAGGTGTTTAAATGCAATAGAGACATGTAATCAGTTATGAATCAAGAAAGCTAAAGGAAAATTAAAATAACTATGCTACACATCACGTAGAATTGGAAACTATAATTCATGCCTTAAAAATATGGAGACATTATTTGATTCAGAGTAAAATCCAATAAATGAAAAATAACATTAGTGTCAAATTTGTCTTTTACCAACCAAACATAAATGGCAGTCAAGATATATGATTAGAATTTCTCAGTACATACGATTTTAAAATTATATATATTCAAAGAAAAGGAGAATAAAGGTGTCGATTCCCTAAGTAGAAAATTGCATCAAATATTCACACTTTCAACAATAAATTAACAAACATATTTGATTAAAAGTATAAAAAGAACAACATAATTTGATGAATAATGCTTGTTGATCAAAAACAAATTATAGGAAAGGAATGAATTAAGTGAAAACAAAACTATTTTTTTAGTAAACAATGTAGATTTCTTGTTCTTTAAAGACATAATTTACTTGTCCAATGATCCAAATTCAAAACATTTATGTTAGACGAATTACATAAGAAACCTATGGTTGGACGTCATTCATATCAAAGGTTGATAATTGTGGTAAGGAAGGATTATTATTTTCCTAATACGACATCTCAGACAACAAAATATGTGGCTAAATTTTTATAATTCCAACAAGTGAAGGTTTTTGTGAACATCCAACATCATTGTTGCAACCATTGCGAATTCTAGAATGGAAATGAGAAACTATTTCCATGGATTTCACTACCAAATTTACATGGACTAGAAAGAATCATGACTCAATTATTGTAGTAGAAAATAATATTAACAAAGCTTCACATCCATGTCAAATCTACATTTCAATCTATCAACATAGCATACAATTTTATGAAGGAAATATGTAGGCTTCATGGTATGCCCAAAACCGTAATTTCAGACCATGATGTCAAATTCACTTCAAAAATTTCGAAGGGACTATTTGAAGTAATAGGGAAAATTTCAATTCAAGTACAACTTATCATCATCAAATGCATGGGAAAACATAAAGAAATAATGAAATTTTTGAAGATATGTTAAGAGTGTATGTTATGGAAAAAACAACTAAGTTGAACGATTACATTCACATAGTTGTGTTTGCGTATAATAATGGGTACCAAAATTATTTAGAGATGAGTCCCTTTGAATTAATATATGGAAAAAAATTGCAAAGTACATCTAAGCTGGGACCATCCTAAAGATCGGTTAGTGTTATGGCTAGATATGGTAAAGGAAATGGAAGAAGTGGTTTAATAAGCCAGACAATTTAAAAAAAAAAACAATACTGCCAAAAGAGTTATGAAATTTTGAAAAAGGCTTCAAACATAATTCAATGTGGGAGAACATGTATGCTTGAAATTAAAATTAAAAAAGAATCATGCTTATACTTGGAAATTGTGCTAAGTTATCACTT
This sequence comes from Pinus taeda, assembly GCA_000404065.3. Classification (NCBI taxonomy): domain Eukaryota; kingdom Viridiplantae; phylum Streptophyta; class Pinopsida; order Pinales; family Pinaceae; genus Pinus; species Pinus taeda. Next base: position 23,380 of record APFE031743191.1, read on the forward strand.
AGATAATATCGACCTTTCAAAGTCTTGGCCAGAATTTGACGAATTCCTTACGAACAAGCCCTTCCAATAAACATAAAATTTCTCAATACCTTTTAGGTGTATTTATTGAAGTAGTGTGTGCATGGACCTACTTATACAATTTATTGGGATGTTGTATAGGTTGAAATAGAGGGATAGTTCATATAATAATCACTTATTCTAGACTTAATGGATGTCACTATCCAAAATAGAGACGTAATGAAGATTGAATGGAAACATTTCAATCCAGAAGAGGTAACTTGGGAGTTTTGGGATGGTTTAAAATAAGCATACCCTTCTTTATTTTAACAAGATGAAAAATATTCTACAGGGTCAGTGATCATACACTAGGACGACGTCAAATTCATGTGGAGAAGGATATGATATCCCCTTGCTCAATGTTTTTATGTAATTAAATTGTGCATATGTGTGTTCCTTTTTAAATTTTCAAGCCTGCAAGACATTTGAATAATTCAATTATCAATAACTTTTTAGTAATAATAATTGATTTTAAGTATGTAATTGGGATGTTTTGTCTTTATAAATAAAGAAATATGGAAAATTAATTTTTGGTTACATGTGCATGAAAGAGATGAGATTGTAAACTTTATTGGTGAATATTAATTACCCATAAATAAGTCAAAGGAGTCTAATATGGATGCTTATATTTATAGAGAAATTTTGGAAATTCGTATATTAATTATTTCGTAAAAGATGAGATCTTGTCTTTTGGAGTGGGAAACAAAAGCTCATTAATAAGCTAGTAGCTACCCGCCACTCGTCGATGAGGTAGAGGTAGTTACCAACCACCAATGAGTGGTAGATAGGTAATTCATGAAACTCATTTTGTCTTCTTGTTTTTCTCTCATTCTCAAGAAAAGAGAAGCGAATGCAGAGAAGAAAGTGTGAAGGACACTAGCAGAAATTCATAGACCTATTATGCTTGGGGTGATACTAGTTGGATCAAATATGATAGTTGGAATGGGCCACATATTTAAGTATTAATTTTCGAGAATATTAATTTCAGGTCAGTATTTTCTACCTACAAAGCCTATTTTCTTTGTAAAGAAAAGAGTTAGATATGTTTCATTTAAACATTCTACACACTAAAAAGAAAAATATAATCGGTTGTGTTTTTAATTGCAAACTATGAATTTGAAAATAAAGGAGCTAGTTGTATTCATAAGTAAAGAATTTTATACCTTGGAAAAAGGAATAGATATTACCTATGCATTGATTTATAAATTATGTCCACCAAAAAGAGAGAAATTGTTTATGTTTTCATTGACATGTCTGCATAGAGTATTGCAAAAGAATGAAAATTAGATACCATGTTGAATATAGTATCACACTATAACACATATATTTATGTATATGTTTATATATACATATAAGTATAAACAATTAGATAGGACTAGGCACTAGTCATGTTTAGGGTAAAGCTTAGTATGAATAGTAGATTATGTGTTTATATATATAACAAAGGTGAATAACATTGTCATATATATATATATATATATATATATATATATAATATATATAATATATATTATATATATGAATAATTTAAATGTATATACAATATGTTTGTAGGAAGAGTAGAGGAAGGAGTATTATTAGATTTTTAGAATATATATTGATTAGTGTCATTTCTTAAATTAATAAAAAAGGATGACATCGTATAGTTAGAACAAAAGAAATAGAAGTAAATGTAAACCATACTGTAAAATATGACAAATCAATATGATTAAGACCATGAGTAGAACACAAGTATAATATTTAATAGTAAATACAACTCTCGAATTGTATTTGGGGCAAATGAACGATAGTCATTACTCATACTTTGTACAAACAGTTTGAAAATAAACTCTTTGTGTGAGCTATATCTATTCTCAAAAAGTCTTTATAGTCATAACAAAACATACAAAATTTTGAGTAATTCTACCTATAAAATATTAATATGGAAAATATAATTAGAAGAGGCTTGTAGCCTTGATAAATATTCTTACATTTAGGAAGGATCATATATATTAATACTAAGTAAATAAAATTTTATATTTAAGCATATCAAAATTTAGAAAAAATATGGAGACTTCTCTTCAAACATTGCAATCATGGCCAACAAAATCAAGGGAGAAGGGTTTGAATACCTGATCTAGAGAATATTTTTTTAAAGTTAAACGAGATGTAGAAGTAAATTGTGCTTGGAAACATCAAGGAAAAGAATCATCATGCTGAAATATGTAAAGGATTAAATACAAAAAAATATGAAATTTGGATTAATAAATAACGTGTTGGATTTGTTTAAAAGAGAAAAGGGAAAGGTAGAAAAGAGATGTTTATAATTACCTTCAAAGAAACTCTTACTTTGTAAAATTTCCACGAAACCTACACTATTAAAAATATGAGAATGCTAATACAGGTATTAGGAAGTTTGAAAAAATAAAATTCAAACTATGATTATACATATGTATGTAAAAATACATATGTTGTGAATTTAAAAACAATTTAGGTTATACATATTCAAATAGCAATTTCAAAATTTAATGAAATATAGAAATTTACTACGAGGACATTTGGCCTTGTATTAGGCAACTAATAGAGTATATCAAGGTAATAACTATCCCTATGAAAAATATCTACAACTAGAGATGAAAGGCAGGTAACCTTCTGTTAGAATGGTGTCAAAGTAGCGTGACAACAACAGGGGCGAATCTCTCCTCCTTCCTATTGGAGCATTCAGATTGACTAAGGAAAGAATATCAAAGGGCAACCTAGAAGCCTTTCCAAAAAATGGGAGGGATTGGTTCTAGAACCATTTAGGCTTCGACACATAATAAATAACCAGTTGACACAAATCTTAATGTAGGAAAAACAATAGAAACAGTGAAGGAGAAATAGTCTGATCAATCATTACTGAAAGGATGACACAAGCATATATCAACAAAGAAAACAAAGGTGGTCCTGACTAACCCACAAGCTCATGCCCACAGGGACCACTTGAAGACATATGCCTTGACCTACAAATTTATGAGGGCCTGGCCCAATTAGAAACTCCTCAGATCTTGGATAATGCAGGCTTGGAAGCCTAAAGGGTTTGTGGGCCCTCACCTAGGATCTAAAGGTTTTTTGACGATTGTAGTTTCTGACCTTAAACATAGGGATAAAATATTCAATTGAGGCCCCTATTTCTTTTCATCGACAAGATTATACATGTGCCCCTAGAAGGAGAACTTCACAACAAAATGCATGACCTTCACCTATGTCTTAGTGTGTATCAATCTTTAATCACTACTATTGGATTATTAGCTCCAAAAAAGTCTTCAAACCATAGGTAACTCCTTAGGATGCTTTCTCAAACTCGTAGAGGCAACCCAACAAGGAAAATATATAACATATACCAGTATCTCTATGGAAATGGACATCTCTAGAGCCCCCTCTAAGGTAGTCTAACTTCAGTTCTAGGATGAGAGTTTGATTCAAAACATTGACTATAAAAAAATCATGCTTCAATGTCGATGATGCCATGAACATGGGCACCTTATTAGGGAATTCCCACTAAATGACAAACCTAAGTAAACAAATCCTACTCCAAAAATATATGGAAATGGTTTCACAAAAGTTAGAACAAGGGGGAAGAATTGAAGGATATTATAGCAATGAAACCATAGTGGCAACAACGAGTCAAAAAATTGAGATGAAGTGTTGGAGACTCCTTAAATAAAGCTAGAGCAACAACCTGAGAAGGAGATCTTAGAGAAAGAGGCAACAGAGAGTGATCTTCTCAAAAAAGAAGAGATGGCAAAGTAACCTTGTTCATTATGATTTGGGATGATACAGGTTTGGTCTATACTACACACTAACAAATCATTGGTCTTTCTGGCAATGACCTATAAGCATATCGTAGTCTCACCCAAAGTGACTATGAGAGGATGTAGAGTAGGATTTCTACAGCCTAGAGGGACGTGTAGATTTCTTGATTTTATATTATATTTTATTCTTAACATTCATAAATTATTTCACTACATTCATTTAACCACTTAACATATCATATAAAGCCATAAAACATGAGTATGTTGAAATAAACTGCAACTAAAATAAACTACTATGCTACAATAGATAATAAGCAAATATACACATGAAGGCACTAAATTACAATGGTTTACCCAATGTGGGGCTACGTCCACAAGAAATGTTGCTAATATAATGATTTTTTGAACAACAAAGAGTTCTTGACTTGAGTATTATGATGTAGATCATCTGCACACTTAGATACAAACTCAAGCCTCTACGCACCTTGCTACAAAGCCGCACCTTCTTTTCATAAACAACACATTACAAAAGTTCAACCATATAATAGATTTGGATCACAAATGATTCTTCTCGTATTATTTCACCCTATATATACTATTACATTGAGGGTTACATCATTATAATACCATTGTCCAAATACCATGGACTCCCTAAAACAAGAGGACAAAACCATTGATACTTTACATTATGACATGTTTTTACAAAAAGGAGGGGTTTCAACCCACTCCAATGCCCTTATACTATGTATTATATTCAAACTTCTTCATTTCATGGTGTACTTCACACTATGTGTTGCACTCCACTATATCCTCCACCCCAGAAAATGTGGAGTCTTTTTCAAAAACTAGGCCAGGTTGGGTTGTACCCAATAGGCCCACAACACTCACATGTGACTCATCTTGACTCACTTAGTCACTTTGCCTCTAATTTTTCTTGTGATGTTGTTGTAGGAATTATTGAACTTATGCAAGATCTTTGTGAATTTCTTTTATTCATTGTGCACATCCTCCAACAATGCTTCTATCACATGTTTTGTAGCCTTATGTGCCATCACTATCTCCCTCTATAGAAGCTCTTCAAGGTTCTTATCTACTGCCTACCATAGTTGTAGAGCCTCATCCTTCCATAGTTGAGTCCTCTCTTTTAAAACATGTTCTTTCTTATTCAATTCCTCAGTCTTCTTATGGAGGGCATTCCCCTCATTGATCGTGGGGAGCTTCTATGAGATTTGTAAGTTCTTGACAGAGGCCTGTATTTCTTCTATCGATTTTTTCTTCTATTGAATGTCTTCCTGTATTTTTTCATATTTTTAAATTTTTGTGGCGAAGTCCAAATAGATAAAATTTAATCCAAAATATTTTCACAGATTAGCACTGTTGCAGAGATATCGTCCACTGCAGCCTTTAGGTCAGTCTCCCCCTTATCCCACACTTCTTTGGCATGGTTGGCTTCACATTCATTTGTAGCTCATTGATATAAATTTCATATTTAAATTTTACTACAATGATATTTGCCTTATATCCTTTCACAACAAGGTTGGGCTTTGCAACCTTGTCCTCTATTGGCTCGTCTTCTCGGATATCAAGATATGGAATCTCTCTAGATTTTTATTCAGTCACCTTCTTGATATTTTGTTTCTTATGAAATCCTTGATCCCTCTCCTAGATCATCTGGTCGAGCTTCTACTATAGCGAATACCGTTCTTTCTCTAACTGAATGTTCAGCTGCGAAGTGTGTTGTTTGTGCAACTTTTGCTCCTTTATTATTTCCAAGTAATGGTTATGTAATATCTGCAATGGTACTACTGTAAAGGCCATGGTGAAATGATTCCACCCTTTTAATTGTTGTTGTACCTCAATGGAGTCAAACTGTATGGCTTTGACTCATGTTGGCACTAACCTCACTGCAAGTGTAGGCTCTATTTATCTTTCTTCTCCAATCATTTCCTCTATCTCTGCTAGATGTCTCACCTTCTACACTAGTATCTTCAATTCTATGATACACTTGTCGAAACCTATTTGAAGTATGTCATAGTGATCTTCAAAATTATTCCATGGTTCTGATATCACCCCCTAAATATTATCCCCAATATTCTCCAGGCCCCCATTAGTAAGGACTGTTGGTGTGATATCCTTCATCTTATCTGACTTCTAATTCTTCCTGGTCTTCATGAAATCTTCGCCCTATTCCTTCATCTTTTGTACAACAATGGAATCTATCTCTATCCTTTCCAACTCCTTATTATACAAATCCCCTTAAGGAGTATCCATGAGACGCTCATCATGTTTCTCCTCTTCCTCTGTTTCATGCACATCCTTGTCTTTTTTCTTTCCACTCTCTTTCGCATGTTGCACTGTGTCCTCCTCTTTCGCATTATCTTCTTCCCATGTCTCTAGCACAACCATGCATTCTACTAGCAACTTTTGTACCTATGCTAAGATGTCATCTTCTATCACTAATTATGGGAGGGGATGCCATTTATTCTTGGTCTCCCTGTAAGCCTGTATATATACTTTTTGGAAATCAACCTTAAACTTCGCGACAACTATATACTAGTTGTATAAGCTCAACAAGAGGAGAATAATGGTTCAATAACATGTGTAAGTCCATATGATATAATATGAAAAACATCATGTTTTCCATTTCTCACGTCATTTGATTCGTATACCACAACGAGGCATACCATAGATCTTCACAAACATCTAAAGCTACTAGAGGGAATTGTGAACCCTCAAACTCTCTCAATACCATCATTGAAATTATCAATATCAACCATCCATAATGGAATGTGATACCTTTTGCGTAGACCTTGCGGCAGTCACTGATAATTTTTTTGCAATGGTAGTTAACCCAATTGTTGTAAAACCTATTGGCACACTACGCAACTAATGAAACTACCAGTACAAGCACATCATTAGCATGACACTTTCTCATGATCTTCCTAGCTAATATTTCTGTTGTTAAGTGAACTACCTGGCCATTCATTGAGTTTATATTATCCCCTCTTTCCTTTTGTCACACCAAACTTATTCTTCATGGTTTCAGCTATGGCGCATTCCAATGAATTCTTCCGTGGGGTTCCACCCTTGATATGGAAGTCTAGTGATTCTCCATATCAAAATTGGAATTATAGGGATCTTATTTCCCATCCATAGGCATCCATTGTACACCAACACAAGTAACTACCACACAATTTTTTTTTCCTTGGACTTCTATTTATAGATCCACTTAGATCAATCCTCCTCGATCCTCCTAGATCAATCGTCCTAGATTCATCCTCCCGGATCAGGAATAATTCCTTTAAATCCAAGGATGTCATTTTCGAATGATTGGTCATGCCTTTCAAGTTAAGAAATTCCCTAAAAACCTTCATGATTCTGATGGACAACATCTTATGACCCTTCACCAACTCATTTGCGGTGTTGTATTTGGATGAAATTTTGATCTTAAAAGAGAGTTGGAAAGACCACCCCCACCATAGTCGACATGTCCTCAAAACATTTTCGTAACAAAAATTTTGTGCAATTTGGAGAAATACACTTTTCGTATCAAGCAGGTTCAATATCTAGGGTACATCATTGATGAGAAAGGTTTTCATGTGGACCCTACCAAGAGACATTCCATTTGGGATTGGTCAACCCCAACCACTCTAACAAAACTCCACATCTCTCTCATTGTTGCCAACTTCTACCACAAGTTGATATTGGGGTTTTGTCATGTCACTTGGCCCTTGAGTCATGTCATCGAGGGAGGAGTGAAAGCAGCATTTGTTTTGTATGAATCCCAATAGAGGGAATTTGTTGAGTTGCAACAACACCTCTTCTTTTCACTAGTGCTCACATTACCATAACTACAACAATCATTTGAGATCAAGATAGATTCCTCTGACTACAATAATGGTGGAGTTCTTACTCAGCAAGGCAGATCCCACATAACACATGAGCTCGTGACAAGGACCCCACGAGGTACATCCCAATGAAATGGTAAAGGATTGTGAAATATTTCAAATCCCTCTAGTGATCATCTAGGATAATTATAAAGCAGACATAGGTGGTTGGACATGGTGCAATAAAGGCTTATCATTAGTGGAGATACTTAGGAAAGAGGTCTCCACATAACATATTAGATTGTAAGTTCGAGAATGGGGGGAAAGATCCTAAAAGATTTCAAAGAAAAGTGAAAAGGATTTCCAACCTAAACAAGATTTAAGGAAAATAATCCTAGAGCCTTGCAAATTATAACAAAGTAAATATGGTGAAAAATAGTCCATAGGACCCTTCTCCCTCCTCTCTGGAAGAAGGACAAGTGTCATAGTTTTATTGGATCTTAGCAGATAATGGTGGTTTATGACGTCAACATGACGTGGTCCAATCAGAGGTGGACACATGGCAAGCATATTTCGTGTTCTTGGGTACCAGAATGTCCAATTTTTTAGTGATGCATGCATGCACTAGTCATAACACGATACATGGGACAAGCGACCTCATCATGATGTCATCCCACTGGTCAGACCCCATAATATTAAGGATAAGCACACGAAGGAATCATCAAGTAAGAGGCAACGACCTAACGAGGTTTGTATCAGAGCCTACTAAGAATAGGAGTAATGGTATTGGTTCATAGATGGAATATTTTACCGCTCCATGACATCTAGGCCTACAAAAGAAAAGTTGAAGAACTTTTTAATGAAACAAAGTGGATGCGTCAGGCAGCGGGAGCTAGTAGATGTTAAACTAACATTAAGTAGTGAGTGGCCAGTGGCATTGATCCATAAGCACTTTCGATATTCCACTAGATAGTTTGTCACAACAGATCTGTTAATATTTTATTAAAATTCTACGGTTCTACACTATTACACTTTCATTTAATTTCTAGATCTATAAAATTAATTTCAATTATTGCATGCATGTAAAATTAAATCAATTAGAAAATTATAGAATGGACAAATAAGCTCAAACACACATAATACATAAGACATGCTCTATGGGAAACCCTTTCAACTGAAAACCCAACTGGAAGGTGAGGTCTCTTTGCTCTGTTTTTCTCTCTGGAAATATGGTTGTAGATACCAAGAAGTAATGTATGTGGCCCATGTGTTATTATAGTGCACAAATCTTGTCTATGTGCTCTACCTCCTACCTCTCCTAGCTATGTTGTCTCAACTATGGAACAAAATTCTTTCGAAATGATGCATTTCCTTTACCTCCTAGTGGCCTGGTTATAACAAAACCTGATAACTTACTAGTGGTTATGTTTGACTATATCAAATATTAACTAGAGTTACGAAATAGACTCTTCTAGAGTCTTCTACATAAAAAATAGTTTGTTATCCCATTCTCAATGAATAATGGAGGCTAACTGTAGGTTTTAACCCCGTACAGAAATTACCTACATACGAATTCTAAATCACAGAAAAATAAACAATGCGAGAGCATAACACATAAAAAACACATATGGACAGAGATTTTCCCCTGGATCCCAAAAACAGGACTACCAGCTTGATTTTTCATTATATTCCTTTCAATGTTATAATACATATTTATACATGCTGAAGCATCCAATACCATGGACCGAAAACCCATCACTCCAAAAAACATGTGTGAAAATCATGCACAAAACCATAGGTGGGTCTACCCAACCTAACATAGGGTCCAAAACCAAAATTTTCTAGGGCGCTGCCCCAGACCCCATAAAGTGGGGTTACGAGTATCCCTCAAACCCCTTGTTAACTATGTGGAAATAATATAACACAACCCAACACTAACACGGTAACCTCCTGAACTATAGGTGTTAAAACATGAAGGTCAACGTTTGAGTGGCATAACTTTTGCATATAGACTCCATTTGACATGATTCTTTCACCGTTGGAGATATTTATGTGTGTACAATAACATGAATAGTTTCAGCACTTGGGAGGGAATTTTTTACCCAAAAGAAACATTTTTTGATGCCTCAAAATTCCCCTAGAAGGTTTTAAACCATGTCTTGCCATACTAGGTCTTGTTAGCTAATTCCTCCACTTTTTCGGTTCCAATTTCATCAAGATGGATGAAACACAATATAACGATCCAATTTAGATGAGAGATTGAAGTAATATGTATGTTTCCTATATCTAGGCTTGTTAAGAAGAGGAAGATCATTTAAAAGGAGTCACAAATGAAAGGCCTGAGTAAGAGGGCTCTAGGGTTAACGCCAATGAGAAACACATATGCAACAGTTAAAGACCAAGGGTGTGGAAGAGCGATTAATGAAGAGAGTAATCTTAGAGGCCTCAAAAGGATTAATTGACTAAAGGATTGAGCCACTCATCATGAGACTTGGTCTTATGGTGCAAAAGAAAATAGTTGTTGAGCAAAAGAAACTAAAGAAAAATATGGTAGAATTGACAAAAGAATTAATATAAATTAATGATAGGCTTCTGGAAACATTATTAGGAAAATGGGATATAATTTAAATGAGGGCTAGACATGTATTTTGGCATTACTTTTAAAACACTCACCCCAACACAATTTTTTTTTAGTAGTGGTGATCAATAAAAGGCTTTGGGCCATAACAAAGGGGCTTGAACAGTTGAGTCGAAAAATGAATGCTTTACATTAACGAAATGAGTTGGCATGTTTTGGTAGGTGGTAGTTTAGTGGTGGAGTTTGGAATCTAAACCAAACATATGAAATTAGTAAAAAATACATGAAAGAGTTGGCAGAATCTAAGAGGAATACTTGGTAGTTTCGACAAATCCACAGGCTCGCTAAAATATAAAAGTACTACTAAAACCTGTAACTCACCAAAATTGAAGAACATTGAAATTCAAATTAGAATTTATTGAAGTAACATGTGATGAGTAAAGGAAGATTTTAGGAGAATAATTAGAAGACTAAAGTAAATAGGAAAAATGAAAAAATGAGAAATTCCTGCAAACCTCAAATAAAAAGTTAGTGGGAGATCAATTCCGCAAATATCTTTCCAAAATTCTTTAAAAGAAGAATTCAAGTAGCAAAGTTTGTGTGTGAATCATTGTGTGTAGATGAAAGGTTGAAAGTTGTTTGTACAACATGACGAGTAATGGTGGTATGCATCAAGGGTGAACCAAAGATGAGATTTGATATATGATAGATGAATGATGAATTGGTGATTATTTCTTTTGGTAATTGATGTTATTGATGGATATAGTTTGTTAATTTTTTCAGTAATGAGAAATTACTGAAGGTGATGGTGTTTTTATCAGCAATAATAGATTGATAAGTGTGTTTTTAAGTTAGTTTTTGTGAAGTTGTAGAGATATTTTTTTATGTGGTAATATGTCTATTGGTTCTAGTTTGAAAATGGGTGAAAGATGAATAAAGAGGGCCAACAAGTGGTAGCATGCAGATCAGTGGTAATAGTCCCTTTTAGTGCGCATTAGAAACTTATGTCAAGATTCCCTTTCAGCCGTAGTTGATAAATGAATAGGGGAAATATCCCTCTCAAGAGAGGTTGATAAATGAGTAGGGGTAGTAGTCCATTTCACTTAATATTGGAAAATGATCAAGAATATAAGTTCCTTTTAGTAGTAGCTATTAAACCTACACATAGTAGCTTTTGCGGAAATGATGTAATCAAGTCAAAGATTGTGATAAAAAGAAGGCTTGTGTCTTTTGTATATGTTTCTCATGTGGTCGATGACTCTTATGCCTTACATGATTAAGTTTTTTTGTTGATCCAATGAAAATTTCTTAAGTTGTTAAGAAGTATAATTTGTGAAGAATTATATAATATGGGTGTAGCATTGATTCCACTCCACACCCCCACTTTGAGTAATGCCATGGTTTCCATTACTTATAATAGTTGGTATCGCAACTAGTGTCCTTCATAATCAACTTAAAAATTGGAAGGAAGATCAGGGATCATGGAGAACTATGACTTGATTACCTCAAATGGAGTTCAATTTATTAATGGATTAAGTTATACAACTTGGAAGGTAAGGATGAGAATCTATACGCAAGATCTTGATTTTGATGTATGGAAATCTATGGAGAATGGAGTAATATATGATCATTTTGATAAACAATCCAAGAAGGAAATCACGCAAGGTTTTTCGAAGTCATATATTGAGAAGGTAATCTATTATGATATCTCCAAGCAGATTTGGGATAAAGTGTAGTCCATCTATGAAGTAGACATGCATGTTTCATGTGACATCAAGAGGATTTCCCTATAGGATGAAATAATCGAAGATTCAAGGCAATTGAGGATCAACACTCAAAGGAGATGAAATCTATAGGTAAGTTATTGTTTTCTAATTATTATAGAATAATAGGCCATTTATCTTGGAACTACTTCGCTACAATTACTAGTGAAAGTGAGTGTTACTTTTATAGTTATGGAGAAGAAGGAACTACTTTAATAACACTCGCAGATATGGACATTGGTGAAGAAGACAATGGGTCACACTTTCTTGAATATAAAGAAAGTAAATATAATTTGTGCGAAAAAAACTCCCTAGGTTGATCAAGGGGACAAACTCTTTAACAAGATGTGAGTGAAATTGATAGTTGTTGTGAATCTAGCTACTCCTCTATTGATTTGGAAGATCTTGAAGAAAATATTTATTTGAAGAGGCAATTCATATCATATCTTGAGGAGATCAAGAAATTCAAAACCTCTAATATGGATTTGGATATGGAGAATAAGACATTAAAAGAGTAGTTGATGAATCTTTAGAACAACCACAAGAATTCTGAACCATTCAATGACATTCATACCATCCATTATTCCTTTCATATTGAGATAATGTTTTAACATGACAACGAATGAGCAACAACATTAAGGGGACCCACAAATACGGTTAAAGGAAGATCTGATAGCACTGTAATGATAGAGAAAATAATGCAACATCAAGGATATAAAGGAACTTCCAGGGATCAAAACGAAGGTATGTAACCACTCATTTGCTTTTATGGTAATGATGTAGGGCATTTTTGTTCCAATTGTCTAGAGAGGAAAAGGAAGGTGCAACAATAGAGGTGAAATGCTTAATTTGAGTGAACACCATGAATTTTTAAGAGAAATTAAACAAAAAAGCATCGAGAGCCTTTTCCCCTCAAAGGAAATATTTTCAGTGGCCCAAAACCCTAGGAGAATGAGTATCAGTCCAAGAAGCTTGATAGAAAAAATTTCAGGTAATAAGAACAATTACTTTGTCCCATCCCTGAAACATATTGAATGTCATGGTGTAAAAAATATGGGAAAAAATCATCTACATGCAAATTTGGCAAGAAATCCTCCTTTTAGAACACTGTAAACACAAGTATGGATCATGAGGAGACAAAGAAAGAGAACTACACAAGAGTTATTCCAACACACTTAAGAAAGGAAAATTGAATGGTTCATGGAGGTAGTACATAAAATTGTTTGGTTTTTAAGGGAGTTACTAGAAATTTAACATATCAGAGTCTCAAATTTGTAGAGATGATCTATCTCATACAACCTTCAGTGTGTGCTAACAGAAGGAATGGTCAATGGTTTGTATGCTCAGGTAATTGTAGAAGGTCACCCAACGAGGAAAGCCACACAAGGAATCAAAGCATATCGAGGTGTGGGATAAAAAGGAAGATAATATACTTAGGAGGAATAGGTCCCTTGTTCCACTTCATTGAAAAGAAGAGGTTGGCTTTAGTGAGGTCAAAAAGGTAAGATGGAAGGAGAAGAAAAAACATACTAAGGAGTGCATCTGAGCACCAAGGGAAGTAATGAATGTTGTTGTCAAAGCATATTAGTGATGATTTATTTACTATTGAAGTTTACTTTTCAAGTATTAGTTGCATATTCCTAATGAAAATATGGATCATAGCCATAGGGGGTGTAATACTCAAGCAAATATTTGAGTATCATACTAGGAATTAACAGTTAGTATCATTAATTGATATCATTCGTCTGTTGCCAAACAAAGGCTAATGGTGCTTGTTGCATATTATGTTTGAGTAATTAAGGTGGATTTATGTTATGATGCCATTCTAAGTGGTAATTGGTACGAGGAATCATATTTTTTGGTGAAAGGAGCATGACGAGAGGATGAGAATAATCAATTATCAAGTGCTCAAAAAATGTTATCAGAAACATCAATTCAACCATTGGCATAATTGATCACAAAGGTATTAAAACTTGGTATGAAAGGTACTACTAATTCGTATTTACTATAATTAGATTTTTTTTAGAGTATAGTGTTCATCTTGTCAATATGAGAGTGTGAGTATAAGTTTCGGTAAATGAGTCTTGATTTATATGACTAGTTCTTGATGATTCAAATGTATCATGGTGATTCTGCTGTCATTAAATGTCTTTTGGTAGAAATTCAGGATGAGTTGTTGGTCTAGGCATGCATTTATTAGATTCCATATATATTTGTAGAGTAAGCACTTCAAAGTGTTGTACTTTATTATTTATCAGTTGAAAAATTAATGGTTCCATGTATAGGAAAGGTTGTTCTTGTTCCTAGAAGTTAGGTGTATGTGTCTAGCTAAGCATTGTTATGAATGTAATCCTAGGAGAGACTCATAGTAGTAGGGATTTGTTTATTTACTCACTCATTTGTACTAGCATGCATTTTATTAGAAAGAGACCCATCTTGACTACATGAGGTAGAGATTGAGAGTCATTAATCATTTTCTTTCAATTCAATCTTCTATAAAGGACAAAGAGGAAGCTCCTTAGATTGGATCAGAGGTACATACGGTTTTCAACATAAAATTAAGTAGGTGTTATATCCATAGGATTAGAAATATAGAGGGAGATTGTAAAAAAAGAGGAGCACATTAATATATTTGTCATTGATGTCAAAGGGGGTATATTTTTTTTATGAAACAAGAGAAGGCATCACAGAGAAAGAACCTAAGTAAAACTTAAGGAGAAGTATCAACAAGGAAGAAGAGAAAAATAAGTGCACTTATCTTTTGTTGATCATTGGTGATGTCATATTTTTTTTATCATGGTGTTGTCATCAATGGCAAAGCGGGAGGTTGTTGGAAATATGTTTTCATTAATGGTAAATGCAAATATTTTTTTAAAAGGAAAAGCATGGAAACTTAAATTCAATTAATGATGGTGCTGCAATTGATGGAGTTAGAATGCAATAGATGGAAAATGTGTAAAAGGATTCCTCTAATGATTAGGTTCCATGCACAACAAGAAGGATGAAAATCAACATTCATGGAGAAGGTGCAAATACTTTGGAGGTATTTCATGTGTATAAGATCATGTTATATGTAGATGGAACTCACCCAAAAGAGTAGAGCTCTAAAAGATATTTCTAGTCGTATGTGGAAGTATGGAAACCACCTCCTAGTTCGAAAGATAGAGCCAATCAAAGTCAAGTAACTCCAAGGTCAAATTGTGGAGAGGTAAAGTTAGTTGGAGGTGGTTTGGAGCACATGGTTAGTTTAGAAGACTGCCAAATGTAGTGAAGTCCTTAGTGAAACAAAAAAAAACATGATTTGGCTAACTTAGCATGAAAACAATGTAGCATAATCATTTTTTATTGGTCTAGGAGAAACCCACGTAATACATAAGCCCACTGTAATGACCCCGACAGGTGAACCCCGACGAAATGGTAAAGTACCCAAGAAGTTTTTAAAGAGCTTAAGTTATCAACCATGATTGCTTTAAGGTGGCCATAAGTGGCATGACATAGAGAAACATAGGCCTATCATTGGGTTAGAGACATAGGTGGGAGGCCCCCACATAATAGCTCAACTTGTAGGTTTACGATTGGAGGAAAGGACCCTAGAAGATTTCAACGTAGAGTGAAAAAAGAGAGACAACCTGGAGAAGATTTAAGGAAAAAAATTAGGAGCATTGAAAATTATAACAAAGGCGAAATGGTGAAAAACTAGTCATGATACCATTCTTTCTCCTCTTTGATAAAATCACACATCTCATATATTTATTGGCTCTTAGGAGATGATGATGGCCAAGGATGTGAGCATGACATGTTCCAATCAGAGGTAGAAACATGGGAGGAATATTTGGTTCTTGTGGGTACCCGAATGGCCCATTTTTTAGTGATAGGTGGATCAATCATAAGTTGATACATGTGACATGTGACATCATCATGACATAATCCCACTAGTCAAAGTGTGGATGGTTAAAGAGAAGTACACCAATGAAGTGTTAGGAACAAGGCATCGAGTCGATGAGGCTTTTGTTAGATATGACTAAGTCTGAGAGCAATGTTATTGGTTAACAGAGGTAGCAAAGGACCCTGCCTGGAAAACTAAGTCCATGAAAGAAAATTCAGAGGACATTTTAATGTATTAAAGTGGAAGTGCTTAGTGGCGGTAGCAAGAGTTGGAATATGTCATACTAATAGCAAGTAGTCAACAAAAATTGAGATGGAAGTAATGCTCACCCTCGCTATAAATTCCCACTAAGAGGATCTTGAATATTTAAAAGGAGGAATAAATGAAAATTCTAGATAAGAGGGCTATTGGATTAGCATGAGACACAAAGGAATATGTAGTAATTAAAGAAAAAGGGCATGAAGGAGTGATTAATGAAGAGAATAATCCCTCACAATTGTAAACAAGGATAAGCAGTTGAAGGCTTGAACCAAAGCTCATGGGACATGGTCCTATGGTGGAAAAGGAAATAGGTACCAAGAAAAAGGAGTTGAATATAAATATGATTGAATTGACAACAATTTTGATGTAACTTAAAAAGAGGTCACACATAGGTTTATTTTGAACATTACTAAGCGGTTCAGCTAAAATTTAAATGAGGGCCATGAAGGTATGTTGGAATTTTCTTAAATTCTCAGCATGCCCTGAAGTTTGTTTGGCAGTGGTTATTACTAAAAGGTTTTGGCCATAAACAATGGTCTTGTATGATTTAGTTTGCAACTAAATGTTTCAAATGAATGAAACGAGTTAGTATCTTTTGATAAGTTTTATTTTCTTGGTGGAGTTTGAGAGGTAAGTCAAACATAAAAACAGAGCGGAAAATGCATGAAGTAGGTAGCAACAATAAGAGCCATATATTGAAGTTTTAACAGATATAGAGGCTCACTAAGAATATAAAAGAACTGCTAAAACTTGCAACTCACAAAAATTTAGGAAGAAAATAGTTTAACTCGGAATTTATTAAAGTAACAAGTGAGGAGTAAAAGAAGAGTTGAAGAGAAAAATTACAGCACTAAAGTGAATAAGACAAAGGAAAAAATAAGAAAGTAATTCAAGCATCAAGGAACAAGCTAAGTAAATATCAATTCCAAAATATCATTCCTGGGATATTTAAAAGTATAATTTGAGTAGTATATTTTTTTGTGGATTCGTATGTGTAGAGGAGAGGTTGAATTTTTTTGTGGTATAGTGGTATCCATCAAGGATTAATAACAGATCAAATTTGATATCTCATATGTGAATTTATGAATTAGTAATTAGTTCTTTTTGTGATCGATGCTACTGGTGTATATAGTTTGGTGATTTGTTTAGTAATAATAATTTGCTAAATGAAATGGTGTTTTTATCAATAATCGCAGATTGTCGAAGGTGTTTGTAAGGGGGTTTTTATGAGAAGTTGTACTGAGATTTTATTTTTTTTATGAGGTAAGAGGTCTATTGGTTTTAGTTTTACAATGTATTAAAGATGAATCAAGAGGGCTAGCAAGTGGTACCTCGTATATTAGGGGTAGCAACTTCTTCTAGTGGATGTTGGTAAATGCTTAGGGTCAAGAACACCTTATAGTAGTAGTTGATAAATGAGCCAGCGTAAGATTAAATTTCAACGAAGATTAATAAAGGACCAGGGATAAAAGTTACTTTCACTATGAGTTAATAAACTTACAAGTAGTAGATTGTGGGGAAATGATGTAGTCACAAGTTGAAGCTTGTAATAAAAGGAAGATTGGTGTCTTCTATATATGTTGCTCATGAGCATGAATATTTTTTGTTTTACCTGATTAAGTAATTTTATTGATCTAAGAATAATTTCTAAAGTGACGGAAAAGTATAATTTGTTAAGAATTATATAATTTCATCGCACTATTGATTGATCCCCACTATTACTAGTGTCCTTGTTTCCATTGTTTCCAAGACGTTCTTTAAAGACTTAGAGAGAGTGAGCTCTATTGTAAATTTAGCAAGTTCTCTTTCTATTAAGAACAAACTTAGTATTTGGGACATGTAGTGTCTAAAAAATCGGTTGTTGCGGATGCATAAAAGATTAAAGTGATTATTAGGTCTCTAGTGCCTAAAGATGTAGTTGATGTTATATCATTCACGTGTGTGATAGGTTACTACATAATATTTATAGAGGAATTTTCAATATTTTCTTATCCTATTACCTTAGTGTACAACAAGGGGACAAAAGCTAAATGGAGTAAAAGGTGTTGGGATAGTTTTGAGGGACTAAAACAACTATTAACTATTACCACCATCCTAAAACTAGTAAACCCCAATAAAGAATTTATTGTATGAACACATGCTTATAAGCAAGGATTGGGAGGCATTTAAATGCAAGAGAGACATGTAATCGGTTATGAATCAAGAAAGATAAAGGAAAATGAAAAGAAATATGCTACACATTACATAGAATTGGAAACTATAATTCATGCCTTAAAAATGTGGAGACATTATTTCATTTGGAGGAAAGTTCAGTTAGTCACAGATAACATTAGTGTCAAATATGTCTTTGACCATCCAAACATAAATGGTATGAAAGCTATATGGTTAGCATTTCTTAGTAAGTACAATTTTATGATTATATATATTAAAGGAAAGGAGAATAAAAATGTTGATTCCTTAAGCAAAAAAATGCATCAAATATTCGTACTTTTTTTTTTGTAAGTTAAGCTCATTCTATCACCGAATAATATAGTACACTGAGGCTTTATTCTGTACATATCCATGCCTGAGTGTTGGGAAGAAACAACAAAAATAGAGTCTGAACTGCCCACACAGGGGAAACCGACAATTACTCATGGTTTTTTATCCATTTTTCAAGGAGAAACAAAAAACATCCAAGTAACCTAATACCTGCAGTTTTTCCAAAAGCCCTATAAAAGAAACCAAAAAGAAAAAAACCCAAAACCTGAGAAAAGTAGACACATGGCAGGTTGTGTGGCTAATCAGGTGCGTGGCAGAGATGGTGGGTGTTCCTCAACGATGAAGCATCTGTAAGCCTCCATGTCGACACCTGCCTCTTTTGAAGACTCCATGTTGTCTGCCTGTTGCGCCAGTTGTTCCTCCTCAATAAAACAGTGGTAAGGATCCATTTCTTCATCGTTATGCTAGTCCTAGTCCTTCTCCGTCCCCATTTGCTATGTCCCTACACTGTGAGTGCTCTTCTGGTCCATGGCTAGTTCTGCTCCGTTCAATGGCTTGCTCCTCCTCGTTAAAGGTGATGGAATGGTGGCTCCCCACACCTCTGGTTGTCGATGTTCTAGAATGGTGTCCACCCTCAATAGCTTGCTCCATCTCATGAAAGGTTATGGAGATGGTGGCAGTGATGATGGGCCTATTCGTGGAGGAACGAAAGATGAATTTGGAAGATTGGAGAGGTGGCTGTGGATTGGAAGGAATGCCACTAGTAGGCAAAGAAGGGGGTGTTGGATGGAGGTGGTGAGGTTGTGAGTGGCCTCTTCCACTACGAGTGTTTGGGTAGCAACCTGTGGTCTGCTGAGCCGAACAGAATGTCATTTCAGAGGTTAGAGAATGAGGGGGATGAGTCAATCTTCCTCTACTTCCACCCCTACGACTACGCATTCGATGTCATGTTCTCGACATGTTGACACTAGGTGTTTGAGAATTTCTGTCAAGATTAGGCTCAAAGTGCTGAGAAGGCTCAATAGGATTAGCGGGCAGCTCAAAGGAGGGATTAGTTGTAGAGTCTAAGTGGAAGATGAAATGGAAAGCCAGGGTTTGAGTGAATTGAGTTCCCGGGCCTAAATTAATGCAGCAAAGGAGGTTGTAGCACCTCCCCATAGTAGTGCGAGAGCTAGGTGTTGCAACTGCCGAAGAGCATAGACATTGTAGAGGCAGGGGATAATGGACAGGTGCAGTGGTATGATTAACACCAGAGGTCATCTTTTTGTGGAGCCGAGGTGGGTAGCTGCAGGCTGGTTGAAGATGGCACCAACTTAAATGCCATTTTTGGCTAGTGTTAATGCATTTTTTAGACTGGCCTCCCAGATTACGGAGGGCCATGTGGTATGGCCACTTTCCATCACATTCTACTGCCACCTTACTATCTTTGTTGGGCACCCAAATTCGAGAGATGTGCTTCCTTGTGCACCAAGTCAGTTTTGGCTTGTAATTGAGTTTGGTCATGTAAAATATTGATTGTTCCAGATTGTAGGACCTGATCATGTTCAACTCCTATGTTTGCCAACAGATCAACCACCTTGTTGTTTTCTCTTTTGACATGAATAAAGGTGGTGGCTCGTCTACTTTTCATCCATTGCTCTATTAGTTCGAGCTGAGCTGCTAGTCTCCAACTGGTAGCGACTCTCGAAGTTGTGGTTCCCATTTGTATTTGGGTAACCATGTGTGTCAAAATTTGGGAATCCCCTTCCATTATAATAGGGTGAAAATTATGTTGATGCGCGAGATTCATACCTTACCACAATCCTTCCAGTTGTGTAAAATTATTCATGTCCCATCCAATTGAACCAACATATACTAGCAGAGGTAAACCTTTTTGATCTCTGAATATTCCACCATGCCTTGCTTTACCTGGGTTGCCTTTTGAGGCCCCATCAAAATTTAGTTTGATCACATTTGTTGGAGGCAGGTTCCAATCTGATGGCTACTTGTTGATGATGTTTGCCTTGTTCGGATCAATTTGAACATGTGGGAGCTTTAATTTCCAGTTATCCCATATACTTTGTTCCTATTTCTGAGTGGGAAAGTCCTCAACATTCCACTATTGGAGAGCAAGGGTTTCTTGAATGTTTTGACATAAATTGGTCTAGATGATCTCCAAAGTAGTGCTTTGATTTTTGAAAATTCTTTTATTTCTTTCCTTCCAAATTCTCCAAAAGAGGAAGCCCAGGAGAATTGTCCATAGTGCATTTAAAAGTTTTCTTTTATATGGAGTAGGGGTCCAATTGCGGATGGTACCTTTGATATCCCCCAATATTCTGCAAGGTCACTGACATCTGAATGTGAGTTTTTCCCATAATTCATTAGCCGTGTGGCAGGAATTCATGAGATGTTGAATTGTTTCTCCTTGTTTTTGACAGTTAGGACAATATGAGGGTCCTTGGAATCCTCTTCTAATTAAATTATCCCAAGTGAGAATTCTCTGATGATAGAGAAACCAAGTGAAGTTAGAGATTTTGGGCCATATTCTTGTAGTCGAGAGATGAGTCCAAGTAGGATCTACTGGTTCGTGTGTTTGGAGCATCAACTTATATAATTCTTTTTTCTATAAGTTACCCTTGGAGTGTAACCCCATCTTCGAACATATTTTCTAGTTCTACATATGATTTTCCTGTTGGTGAGTTCCTTGTGTAAATCTGAGTAACATTCTTCAGTTTCATGATGTATTATATGTTTAGCTAGTTTCGATTACCTAAAGCCTTGATTGGTACTTTGAGTCTAGTACTATGATACATGGTCAGTTTCGTTGACGTTATTTCCATCATGATTTGGAGGGGGAAGGATTTCTGTAATTTTTGACCTCTATTGCCATGAATCCACCCAAAAATGTGCAATTTGACTATCACGTATCTCCAAAAATCTATGCTTTTCTATTAGCTCTTTATGCTATTTTGCTGCGTTCCATATTATAGATCCTATGCCTGTAATGGTGATTCTAATCAAATCTTCCAGCAGACTATTATTTGCGTATTTTGTATTCCATGGTTGGGCCCATGGCTTCTATGGGCTTGAAACCCATTTCCACCATATTCATCCTCCCATCAATGTATTACTGTGTTGTAGGTCTCGCGATCCTAGACTACCTTCCTTTTTTGGTGTACATACAGTGGCACATTTTACTAGCGCCCATTTATTGTTTTTCCATATGGACCCCCATAAAAAATTGCATTACAAATCTTTGATCTTTTTAAGTGGCCATTTCGATTCTACAAGAACTGAGAAGAGATAGAGAGGCATGGATTGTAAAACTTCCTTTATTAGAATAAGTCTGCTTGCCATGTTGAGAGTTCTGTCGGTCCAAGACGATACGCAGCTTTCGATTTTCTCATTGATTTGGTTATAGCAGGCATACGTTAAGGCTGGATCTATCAGTGGAGTGCCCAAGTATTTAGATGGAAGTTTAACTTATGAGAATCCTATGGTTCTGGCAATTATTCTTTGGGTTCCAAGAGGAGACTAGAAAAAGAAGATTTGAGATTTAGCAATATTAATGGTTGTTCCTGAGGCCATGGAAAAGGTGTCTAGCATTTCTTTAAAAGCATGGGATTCACTAACAGAAGGATGTCAAAATAGCATATTATCATCAACAGATTGTTGATGAGTTATAGCAGAGGTTCCATGGGCAAAAATGCCTCTGAGGTTGTGAGATTGAACATCATTCTTTATAAGGTGACCTAAGCATTCTGCCATAAGAATAAAGATGAAGGGGGATAAAGAGTCACCTTGACGAATTCCTGTGGATGGGAAGTATGGTTTGGATGGGATTCCATTAACTAGGATACAGAAGAAGGGGGATGATATGAGATTCATAATCCATCTGACCCAGGTCGGGCTAAAGCCGAAGGCACTAAGCAAATGTTTTATATAAGTCTAACTTAGTTTGTCAAAAACTTTAGAAGTATCAATTTTTAGAAGCATACCTTCTTGTTTGTTGCTCTTTAAGGAATGAATAATTTCATCAGTCAAGATGATGCCATCGAATATTTGAAGTCCTTCAACATAGCCATATTGTTCCAATGGAATCAAAAGAGGGAGAAGTGGTTTGAGGTGATTGGCAATGATTTTCGAAATGATGTTTTATATGACATTGCACGAAGTGATGTGCTTGAACTTCTTTGGGTACTTGGCTGATCTTCTTTGGGGATGAGAGTTATAAATGTTTCATTGAGAGAAGGAAGTAGCCAATGCATAGCTCGTGATTCTTCCGCCACCTTCCACACATCCTCTTTGATTATCCCAAAAGTGATGGTAAAAGTTAGAGGTGAGGCCATCAGGTCTAGGAGCCTTCCCATCTTTCAGTTGAGCTGAAGCAGATTCTACTTACATCGTAATAAACGGTTGTAGCAGGAACTGATTGTGCTCGTTTATTATAATTCTTGGAATATGCTACCGTATTTCGTTTAATGCAGGTTGTCTACCTATAGGTGGCTCTTGATGTATTCTTTTAAAGTGATTAGCAAGTTCTCTCTCAATGTCTTCATTTTTCTCCATTCGTTCTCCCTGTGGATTTTGAAGATGTGCAATGGTGTTATTCATTCTTCTTTGGATAGTTGTGCGGTGAAAGAGTTTAGTGTTTCTTTCCCCTTGTTTTAGCCATTTGATTCTTGATTTTTCTTTCCAGAGCATTTCCTCTTGCTTCCTTCTTTCTTCTAGTTGTATGAGAAGAACTTGTTCTTGACTTGCTAAAGTCTCAGTTCCGCCTCCTGTAATGATATTTTGTTGTAGCTCTATCATACTTTGCTCGAGCACTTTTTGACCTTGAAAAATATTACCTAAGGTGGTATGATTCCAGTGCCTGATTTTCCTTTTGATATGCTTCAGCCTCTGTCATAATTTATACATATCTGAGTCGCTAGAGGGAATAAAGCTATCCCATGCTAATTTAACTATATTTTTGAAATCAAGGTGAGTGATCCAAAAAGTTTCAAATCTAAACGATTTCTTGTTTGAGTTTCCAAGACACGTCCATTGAAGGGAAATTGGCCAGTTATCTGAGCCCACAATGGGGAGTATTGAGGCAGTGATATCACCTCCCAGATGTAGTGAGTTATCTAAAATGAGGAATTTATCCAACCAGGATGTGATTTGTCCAGAGTCTAACATTTTATTATTCCAAGTGAAAGGACCATTATCAAACGGTAAATAAATTAGCCAATTATTTTGAATGTATTCTTTGAAGCTCATGCTTTCACTATCCAACTTCCTTCTACGTCCTTTTTTTTCCTCCAACTAACTAATCATATTGAAGTCACCGCCTATGATCCATAGTGGATGTGTTCTTGTGGAGTTGAGAGATTCCAACGATTTGAGCAATGCATTCTTTTGCATAGAATCTTGAGGGAATTAGACATTTGTCAAATGACCATGTATACTGGTTCCTATGATGTGAAAAGTTGCTTGCATGAGACGATGAGATGCATGAAAGTCTGTAAGGGAGATGTGTTGCATATTCCAGGCTATAGAAAGCCCTCCTGAAGCTCCACTTGCATCTACCGTGACAGTTTGGCATCCCAACCAAGATTTGGGTAAAATAGAAGCTAATGTGCTAGTATTAAATTTTGTTTCTTCCATGAAGAGAATATGTGGTTTTTCATGGTGTATCATGTTATTTATCATCCTGTATTTCCTAGGATTGTTAAGTAATAGAACATTCCATAAAATGAGCTTCATATTTGACTAGTAGGTAAGGATCTATAATATTTAGTCAACTTGGAGCACTTGTTGGACTCCACTAGCATTTCCCGAATGAGGATGGTGCATTGTAAATTTGTCTTTCTTCCCCTTTTCTTACCATCTTTGGTGATGTGTTTCCCATCCCAACTGCTTCCTTGTTGTATGCCTAGGGTTTTGTGCTAGTGCACTCTTCAGAGTACCACTTCTAGATTTTCAAGGTACCTATCTAGTATTTTGTCGAACTCTTTCTTTTTGCACGCTTGCTCTAGACGGAAGATGTCTAGGTCTCCTAGATCAAAGCTTTCAGGTTCTTGTTCCATGTGACTTTGTTGACTACTCTCGTCCATATGGTGGTTTGTTTTGAGTGGGTCTGTCAACAAGTTGTCAATGTCCATTCCTTTTGCGGACCATAGGTCTTTGTTGTAATCTTGAAGGGGGGCAGGTTGAGAGGCTGTTGGTCACGGATCTCAGTTAGTCATCGAGGATGGTTGACTAACATCATTAGGAGTAGGTACAATGAATGGTTTGGTGGATAGTGCAGAAGTTGTCTTAACTATATTGGAAGCGTCTAATTCTAGCATATCTAGGTTTGAAAAAAGTTTAAAACTATTGCTGGAGGATGGTGCATCAGAGGATGGTATTGCTCTTTTTGGTGCATTAGGGGTTTTTTTGTTATGCTTCTTTCTATTAGAAACTTCGGTAAACCCCTCAGAGTCATATTTTTC
Source organism: Pinus taeda (assembly GCA_000404065.3). Classification (NCBI taxonomy): domain Eukaryota; kingdom Viridiplantae; phylum Streptophyta; class Pinopsida; order Pinales; family Pinaceae; genus Pinus; species Pinus taeda. The sequence goes on from APFE031743191.1 coordinate 48,461, forward strand.
CACATGGTCTGTAGATTTAGGAGAGGCATTTAGAGGAAAATCAGGGAATAAATGTCTATGGGAATGGCATTCCCTGCATCTGAATGGCACATGTTCATAATCTATGGGTTGAATCGATTCAAAGTCATCATGAAGGAGACTTATTGAATTCGTAAGTGCTTTGCCTACTTTCATATAAACACTGATGCGAGCATATGAGGTGTAGCGGTAAAGCTTTTTTTCCTCTGGAATCTTTATGAATTCACCTATCTCAATGCCAATAGCTTTGAGTGATTCTTCATCATAGCATTCCAGAGGTAAGGAATACATGTGAATCGAAACTGGTTCCCATATGAAGTCTTCCTTGTATGGATTGAATATTTCTATCCAGTCGAGTAGATACAGACCCACAACATTGAAGAAATAGGGTCCTCCATCTAGAATGTGATTTTTTTTTCAATACAGTTGAAGATGGCCATGAAAAAACCTTTGGGGCCTAGCTGTAGGGTAACATGTTCCTTGGGCTTCCACTTTGAAGTTATCCATCCTTGTGGGGCTTTATCAGTAGGCCAGTCACCTATGAATTTACCTATAACCGCATGGTCTTTCATATATTTTATTTTTTCATTAATTCTATCACTGGGTAGATCAATCTTGGGTTGTTCCGCTGCAATGGGCTTGCAAATGGAAGACATTGCCTTCTTTGGTTCAGCAGGTGTTGTAGGGATATTCTCTTTTTCATTGTTTAGATCTACCATTTCGTTCTTCTCACGCTGTTACGCAGGGTGTACTGATGGTTGTTTTGCACTCGCAGTTGAGGGCTATTCATTTTCATCCCCATGAGGATGATTTCCATTGTTGCGGCCTATAGGGGGGAGGCCCTGTGGCCTCCTCCATCCGAATGTTCATTGGTTGTTTCTACAATTTTAGCTAGACCCTCACTAGCAGTGGTACTCCTTGATTCTAAGAGTCTGCTTTCTCTTTTGTTGTGTTGTGGAAGGGTTTGTCAAAAACCATAGTTTGCCATTTTCCTCTGCTCCACTCCTACTTCAACGTAAGGCATAAATATTCATGATTTCAACAAAAAATTAGCAAACATATTTTATCAAAAGAATAAAAACAACAACAAAATTTGATGAATAATACTTGTTGATCAGAAACAAATTATAGGAAAGGAAAGAATTAAGTGGAAAAAAAAACTACTTTTTTCAGTAAACAATGTATATTTGTTTTTATTTAAAGACATATTTTACTTATCGAGTGACCCAAAATTCAAAACATTTGTTTTAGATGAATTACATAAGAAACCTATAGCTAGTCATCATGAGTATCAAAAGTTGATAATTGTGGTAAGGAAGGATTATTATTGGCTTAATATGAAATCTCAGACAATAAAATATGTGTTCAGATGTTTATAATTCCAACAAGTGAAGGCTTCCATCACCATCCAACATGATTGCTGCAACCATTGCTAGTTCTAGAATGGAAACGAGAAACTATTTCCATGGATTTCACTATTGGATTTACAAGAACTAGAAAGTAAAATGACTCAATTATAGTAGTAGTAGATAATTTTAGAAAAGATTCACATGCATGTTAAATCTACATTTAAAGCTATCAACATAGCATATAGTTTTATAAAGGAAATATGTAGGATTCATGGTATGCCTAAAATTGTAATTTCAGACCAGGATGATGAATTCGCTTCAAATATATGGAAGGGACTATTTGAATTAGTGGGGAAAAAATTAAATTCAAGTACAATTGACCACCCTCAAATGCATGGGAAAACATAAAGAGCTAATTGAATTTTAGAAGATATGTTAATAGTGTATGTTATGGAAAAAGACAACTAAGTGGAATGATTACATTCACATAGTTGAGTTTGTGTACAATAATGGGTAACAAAATTCTTTAGAGATGAGTCCGTTAAATTATTATATGGAAAAAAAATGCAAATTACATCTAAGTTGGGACCATTCTAAAGATATGTTAGTGTTATGGCTAGATATGTTAAAGGAAATGGGAGAAGTGGTTAAATACAATAGAGACATTTAAAAAAAAAGCACAAAACCACCAAAGGAGATGAAAATTTGAAAAAGGCTTCAAATAGTTCAATGTGGGAGATCATGTATGCTTGAAATTAAAATTAAATAAAATCATGCTTATACTTGGAAATTGTGCTAACTTATCACTTAGATAGTATCAACCTTTCCATGTCTTAGCCAAAATTTGACCAGTGGCTTACCAACAGGCCCTTCCAATAAACATAAAATTTCACAATACCTTTTAGGTGTATTTATTAAAGTAGTATGTGCATGGACCTACTCATACAATTTAATGGTTTGTTATATAGATTGAAATAGAGGGATAATTCATTGCATAATCATTGTGTATTCTAGACTTTAGGGAAGGCACGCTCCAAAATAGAGACATAGTTTCAATGGAAACATTTCAGTCCAAAAGAGGTAACTTGGGAGGTTTAGGATGATTTAAAATAAGCCTACCCTTCTCTATTTTAATAATCTTAGATGTATTCTACAGGGTCGTTTCTCATACACTAGGATGATGTCAACTTAATGTGGGGAAGGATGTGATATCACCTTGCTCAATGTTTTTATCTAATTAAACTGTGCATATGTGTGTTCCTTTTTAAATTTTTAAGTGTACAACACATTTGAATAATTCAGTTATCAATAACTTTTTACTAATAATAATTTATTTTAAATATGTCATTGCTATATTTTTTTTTATCAATAAAGAAATGTGGAAAATTAGCTTTTGATTACGTGTCCATGAAAGAGATGAGGCCACAGACTTTATTGGTGAATATTAATTACCCATGAATAAGTCATAGGAATCTAATATGTATGCTTATATTTATAGAGAAATTATGGAAATTGGTCTATTAATTATTTCATAAGAGATGAGATGTTCTCTTTGGGAGTGGGAAACAAAAGCTCATTAATGAGCTAGTAGCTACTTGCCACTCGTCGGTGAGGTAGAGGTAGTTACCAACCACCAAAGAGTGGTAGATGGGTAATTCGTGAAACTCCTTTTGTCTTCCTATTTTTGTCTGATTCTAGAGAAAGGGGAAGAGAATGAAGAGAAGAAAATGTGAAGGACACTAGTGAAAATTTGTAGACCTATTATGCTCAGGGTGATAATAGGTGGATCAAATATAATAGTTGGAATTAGCCACATACATAACTTTTAATTTTCTGGAGTATTAATTTCAAGTCATTATTTTCTACCTACAAAGTTTATTTGCTTTGAAAATAAAAGAAATAGATAAGTTTTATTGACAGAATCTACACATTGCAGAGAAAAAGATAATTGGTTATGTTTTTACTTTAAAACTATTAATTTGAAAATAAAAGAGCTAGTTGTATTCTTAAGTATAGAATCTTATACATTTGAAAAAAATGAATAGAGATTATGTATGCATTGATTTATAAATTATGTCCATAAAAAAGAGAGAAAATGTCTATGTTTTCATTGACAAGTCTGCATAGAGTATTGCAAAAGAATGAAATGAGACGCCACGTTTAATATAGTATCACACTATAGCACATATATTTATGTATATGTTTATATATACATATAAGTACAAACAATTAAATAAGACTAGGCACTAGACATGTTTAGGGTGAATTTTTGTATGAATAGTAGATTATGTGTTCATATAGATAACAAAGTTCAATAACATTTTCATATATATATATATAGCAACAATTTAAGTGTATATACATTATTTTTGTAAGAAGAAGGGTAGAATAGAGAGTATTATTAGACTTTTAGAATAAATATTGACAAGTCAGATTTCTTAACTTAAGAAAAAACGATAACATCATAATATAAAAGTAATAGTATTCTACGATATATAATATCATAAAGATGATTAAAATAGAATGAGAGACTAGAATACCACAAAATATAAGTAAAAGACATAAATTTAGCTTTCTGGTTAAACTTTGTTCCAGAAACATTTTTTTTAAATAAACCATAGTTATAACAGAAGAAATAGAAGTAAATGTAAACCATGTTAGAAAATTGTATATTACGGAGCAATCAAAGACATAGAATATAGCAGAAATATAGACACAAAAAACGCATAAAACTAGAGAGACATAGATATACGTGGTTCACCCAATTTGGGCTACGTCCACCACGAACAACCAGTCCTTCCTTTCTATTATCTAGAAAAATGAAGAGACACAACATACAACAGATCCACTGTAATATCCTCTATTTTCACTCACAGTCTCGCCTCTTTATTTCTCTCTCGGAGAATACACATCTATTACACAGCCTCAATACAATGCCCTCATACAAAGAGAGGGGTTTCCTTCTAGCGAAAAAACCCTAAACTAAACATAAGTTCTACCGTCAGATCATCCACCTAATGAACAGCTTAGATTGACTAGAAATTACTATATTTTTACAAGGTAATTCTACATTTGTTTTTAGCTTCGTGGCTGTTATCCACGAAATCCCCATCGGGGGACCATTGGCCCCTGGACCCCCCCGCCAGGGGAGATCAGCCCCCCCGAACCCCTACAGGGGGTACAAGTCCCACCGTCACTGCCCCCCCCCCCACATGGAGGGGTGTAAAAAAATCCTAGGGTATAGATTTGGCTGAAACAAAGACATCTGAATAATCATGCTCCACACCCAACAATATCCCAGTTGGAGAATGATTGTAGCAACTCCACCACTCCTTCATTTGCTGGACAATGACTCATATTTAGACCTGGTTGTTTCTCATATTCATCGTCATCCTTGAAGACCAATTGAAACTGAGCATATTCTCAGTTTCTCCCTCGTTACAACTTTTGTTAGCATATCTGCAAGATTTTGGCTAGTGTGTATCTTTTCTAGCTTCAACTCTCCATCTTCCAACACTGATCGTATGAAATGGTACTTGTGCTATATGTGTTTAGTCTTGGAATGAAATGTTGTGTTCTTTGCAAGATGAATGTTACGTTGGCTATCACTGTATAACATGCCCATATCATGCTTCTTACCCAATTCACCCATAAACCTTTGTAACTAAATCATTTCTTTACTAGGCTTTGTAGTAGTAGCATACTATGCTTCTGTTGTTGAAAATCCAACAACACTTTGGATTTTTGAAACCCAACTGACAATTGTTCCACTGACAGTAAATACATATCCTGTAGTGCTCCTCCTGTTATCTCTATCACTTGCCATATGTACATCAACATATCCCTGTAGAGAAATGTTTGAACCACCAAAGCATAATTCTTGATTTGGGGTACCTTTCAAATATCTGAGAATCCATTTCACTGCCATCCAATGTTCCTTTCTTGGATTGTTCATTTACCTGCTTACAACTCCCATTGCATGTGCAATATCAGGCCTTGTGTAGACCATTGCATACATTAAGCTTCCAGCTTCCAGCCGCTGATGCATATGGAATTTTAGACATATAATCCATGTCTTCTTGGGTCTTTGGGTACATTTCCTTACTAAGTTTGAAATGGCTAGAAAAAGGTGTACTAACTGGTTTTTCATTGTGCATATTGAATATTTTCAACACCTTTTGTATGTACTCATTCTGAGAAAATGTTAATTTGTTATTTTTCCTGTCTCTAGTTATTCTCATACCAAGGATTTGTTTTGCAGCTCCCAAATCCTTCATTACAAATGAGTTTGCCAATTTTCTTTTGAGCACATTTATTTTCTGCCTGTTAGACCCTACGACAAGCATTTCATCTACATACAATAATAATATAATATAGATACCATCATTTTTTCCTTTTCAAATAAACACAGTGATCAGAGTGACATCTAGTATAACCTTATCCAGACATAAAGTTGTCAAATTTTAGATACCACCACCTTGGAGCCTGTTTTAAGCCATACAAGCTCTTCTTCAACCTGAACACTAGTTTCTCCTACTGTTTCACTTCATATCCTTGTGGCTGCTGCATATATATCTCTTCCTCCAAATCCCCATGGAGAGAGGATGTCTTTACATATAACTACTCAAGATGAAAATATTCAACTCTTACTAGACTTAAAATAGTTCTTATTGAGTTCATTTTAACAATAGGATAAAATATTTCATCAAAATAAATACCTTTCTTCTATGTAAACCCCTTCAACAGAAGTCTAGATTTGTACCTTTTTTTTCCTCCATCTTCTTCCTTCGACCTATAAACCCATTTATTCTGCAATTTAGTTTTAGTTGCAAGCAACCTGACTAAGTCGCAAGTCTAGTTATGCATTAAGGAGTCCATCTCTTCTTCCACGGCTAGCTCCCACTTGTTCCTGCTTTCAATGTGCATTGCTTCTTCATAACATTCGGGTTCACCATAATTAGTCAGCAATAAATAATATAATGGAGAGTATCGTTCAGGGGGTATACTTATCCTGGTAGATCTTCTAACACCACTTTTAGGTGTTTGGGGTGCCTATTGCTATTGTGGTGGTTGCTGTTGTTGTGGTCGTTGATTATTATTATTTTCAAGCACCTTTACTTTTTCAGTGATATCGTCAAGAACTATGCATTCCTTGTTTTCTTCTTCCTATTTCTTTTCCTACAACTGATTCTTATACAAGACCTTTTCATTGAATATTACATCTCTACTCCTAATTATTTTGTGATTTTCATAATCATATAACTGATAACCAAAATCATTAACACCATATCCAATAAAGGTACATTTCTTCGATTTTGCCTCAAGCTTTGTTCAATTTTCTTTATTAATATGGACAAAGGCCTCACAACCAAAAGGCTTTAAAAAAGAATAGTTTAATTTTTTACCTATCCATGCTTCCTCTGGAACACCACCATCAAGGAACTTGAAGGCCCTCTGTTTATTAGATAAACAATAGTATCTATATCATCTGCCCAAAATTGTAAATGCATTCCTACATGCAATCTCATGCACCTTGCATGCTCCATGATTATTTTGTTCATCCTTTCTGACACACTATTTTCTTGTGGTGTTCTGGGAACTGTCTTCTCTCTGTGAATTCCATGCTTTGAACATTACCTATCAAAGTCTTTGCTGCAATATTAACCTCCATTGTCTGATCTGAGACACTTCTATTTCTTTCTTTTCTCAATCTCAACCAAAGCTTTCCATTTCTTGAAAGTATCAAATAAATCAGATTTATTCTTAATACAATAAATCCAAGTTTTTCTAGTTGCATCATCAATAAAAGTAACATAATAAATATAGCCAACGAGAGATGATACCTAAGTAGGTCGCCATACATCTATATGCACAAGATCTAACTTTTTTCTCTTCTTTTCTTTCCCAACTCTAAGAGATCTGACTCTCTTCTGTTTTCCATAAATGCAATTCTCGCAGAAGTCCAAATCAACATTCTTCAAACACAACAACAAATTCCTTGAGTGAATAATCTTCATCCCCTTCTCACTCATGTGTCTGAGCCTATGATGCCATAATGCTACATCTTCTCCTTTGGAAGTTAAAGCATTAACAAAGTTAGAAATACCATTGCATAAATACAATGTACCGACATTTTCGCCTTTTTCTATTACCAGGGCTCCTTTGGTGACCTTCCAAGCTTTATTTGTGGAAGTTGTTACACAACCTTCACTGCCTAACTTCCCTATTGAAATCAGAATTTTCTTCAAATCTGGAACATGCCTTAACTCCTTTAGTAGCCATTGGTGTCCATTCTGTTGTTTTACAAGAACCTTACCCATTCCAACAATTTTACAGGGTTTATCATCACCCAAATGGACTTGTCCAAAATCTCCTTGAACATAGCCATGAAAATGTTTCCTATCAGGTGTAGCATGGAATGAGGCCCTTGAATCTAGCACCCAGGCATCAATAATATTTTCTAATGAAAGAATCAAATAATCTTGAAACACATCACCTATTACATTCAATTCATGATTGTTTTCTTGTTGCGTGTTTCCTTCTTTTCCCTTCTGAGACTTGTAGTCTTTCTTCAGTTGTCCTTTCTTCCCACATTTCCAGCACACTATCCCCGATCTGGACTTCAATCTCCATTTTCTTGACTTAGTGTGATATACTAGGCACTTTCCTCTTTCCATTTTTCTTCCCCTAGTCTTTGTAGTCAAAGCATTACCTGATGTCTCATCAGAGCTTTTTCGTCGCATTTCCTCACTAAGGATTCCGCCGACAACATCATCGAACTTCAAAGTACTAGATTAAGAGACAGAGTTACTAATGGCCATAACTAAGCCATTCCAACTTTCTAGCAACGAGCATAGAAATAATAGAGCCCTAACTTCATCATCAAAATTTACCCCTAAAGAACTTAACTGTCTTGTAGTTGTATTAAAATCATGTAAATGATCAACAATGGATCCACCTTCTAATATCTTCATGTTAAATAAACACTTCATAAGAAATACCTTATTTGAGGGTGAGGGTTTTTCATATAGTTTGGCCAATGTTAGCATTAAACCCCCTATTTTTGTTTCCTTTGAAATATTAAACACTACCAATGCCACTAGGCACAGCCGTATTGTTCCAAGTCCCTTTCTATCGAGAATATCCCATTCTGTGTCTGTCAGACTTGTCGACTTCTTTGTTTTTCCGCTCAATGGTAGGTACAGATCTCTCTGATACAAATAATCTTGCATATGCATCTTCCACAACTAGTAGTTTTGGCCATTGAATTTTTCGATCGTAAACCTACCATCTTCCACCATTGCTCTCGCTCGAACCACGAACCCTTCTCTCCTGCGAGTTTATCATCCAAATAGACCTTCGTCTCTGATACTAGTTGTTAGAAAATTATATATTATGGAGCAATGGAACACATAGAATATAGCATAAATATGAACACAGAAAATGCATAAAACCAGAGAGACACAGATATACGTGGTTCACCCAGCTTGGGCTATGTCCACCCCGAACAACTAGTCCTTCCTTTCTATTATCTAGAATAATGAAGAAACAAAACCTATAGCAGATTCGTTGTAATATCCTCTCATTTCTCTCACAGTCTCACCTCTTTTTTTCTCACTTGGAGAATACACACCTATTACATAGCTTCAATAAAATGCCCTCATACAAAGAGAGGGTTGCCTTCTAGGGCAGAAAACCCTAAACTAAACATAAGTTGTACCATCAGATCATTGGCCTAATGAATAGCCCAGATTGACTAGAAATTACTATAGTTTTACAAGGAAGTTTTACATATGTTCTTAGCTTCGGGGCCACTGCCCCTGAATACCCCTCCAGGGGATCGCTAGCCCCCAAACCCCCCAACCGAGGGGGTCGACCCCCCGAACCCCCGCAGTGGGGACAAGTCCCCCTCGTACCGCTCCACGTGGAGGGGTGTACAAACTTCCTTGGGTATACATCCAGCTGAAACAAAGACCTCTAAATAATCATGCCCACACCTAACAAACCATACTATAAAATATGACATATGAATATTATTATGACCATGAGTATAATACAAGTATAAGATTAATAGTAAATACAACTCTCAAATTGTAATTAGGGATCGAATGAATGATAGTCATTGCTCATACCTTTTACAAAGTAGTTTGAAAATAAACTCTTTGTGTGAGCTATATCTATCCTCAAAGAGTCTTTATAGTCATAATAAAACACAAAATATTTCGAGTAATTCTACCTAGGAAATATTAAGATAGAAAATATAATTAGAAGAGGCTTGTATCCTTAAATAAAGTTTCTTCCATTTAGGAAGGAACATATAGATTAATAACAAGTAAATGGAAATTTTATATTTAAGCATCTGGAAATATAGAAAAATTCTCGAAACTTCTCTTCAAACATTGCAATCACGCAAGGCAAAACGAAGGACCAAGGGTTGGAATGCTTGATCTAGAAAATATTTGTTGAAAGTTTAATGAGATGAAGAAGTAAATTGTGCTTGGAAAAATCAAAGAAAAAGAAGCATGATGTTGAAATATGTAAAGGTTACCTAGAGAAAATTGAAATTTGGATTAATAAATAATGTGTTAGATTTGTTTAAAAGATAAAAGGGAGATATAAAAAATAGATGTTGATAATTATCTTAAAATAAAATCATACTTTGAAAAATCCTCTAGAAAACTACCCTATTAAAAATATAACCATTTTAATACATGTATAAGGAAATTTGAAAAAAATAAAATTCAAAAAATGATTATACATATGTATATAAAAATACATACGTTTTCAATTTGGAAAAAATTTACGTTATAGATCTTCAAATAGTAACTTGAAAACTTAATGAAATATATAAATCTGTTAGGAGGATATTTGGCCTTATCTTATGCAACTAATAGATCAAAACAAGAGAATAGTTATCCATATGGAAAATATTTGCAACTAGAGGTGAAAGGCAGGTAACCTTTTGTTAGAATGGCATTGAAGAAACATGAAAACAATAGGGTTGGAGCTCTTCTTCCTCCTATTGGAACGTTCTGATTAACTAAGGAAAGAGTATGAAAGGGGGAGCTAGAAAAATTTTCAAAAAGTGGGAGGGATTCGTTCTTGAGCCAGTCACGCTCTAATGCATAATACAAAGGAAATCAACACAAATCTTAATGCAAGAAAAGAAATAGAAATAATGAAGGAGAAATAGCTTGGTCACTCATTAATGAAAGGAGGATGAAAGCATATATTGACAAAGAAATAAAATGTGGTCCTAAATGACCCACGAACTCAGGTGCATAGTGACCACATGAAGACGCATGCCTTGATTTTTAAATTTATGAGGGTCTAGCCGATTGAGAAACTCCTCAGGTCTTGGATAATGTATGTTTGGAAGGCTTAGGGGGAAATCGGCCCTCGGCTAGGCTCTAAAGGTTTTCTTACAACTATATCCTATAACCTTGAAGATTGGGATAAATATTCGATGGAGGCCTATATTTCTTGTCATTGGCAGGATTATGCATGTTCCCCTGGAAGGATAACTGCACAACATAACAAGAGATCTTCACCCCTGTCTTAGTGTGGATCAATTTGTACTCACTAATGTTGGATTATTGGCTCCAAAATCTTTGAGCCATACGTAACCCCTTGGGATGCTTTCTCAAACTCATAGAGGCAACCCAATAAGGAAAATATATAAAATATACCAGGATCTGTGTGACAATGGACATCTCCGGAGATCCCCCTGAGCTAGTCCAACTCGAGTTCCTGGATGAGAGTTAGACTGAAAACATTGACTATAAAAAGATCACGTTCCGTTGTTGATGATGCCATGAACATGGGAAGCTAATTAGGGAATTCACACTAAATTTTATATCTGAGTAAACAAATCATACTCTAAAAAGCTATGACGATCGTTTCACAAGAGTTTGAAAAAGGGGGAAGGATGGAAGGAAGTTGTAGTAACGAAAAAATAGTGGGAAAAAGGAGTCAAACAATTGATATGAAGTGTTGGAAACTTGTCAAACAAAGCGAGAGCAACAACCTCAAAAGGAGATCCTAGAGAAAGAAGCAACAAAGGGTGATGTTCTCGAAAAGGTATAGATAGGAAAGTCACCATTTGGTTATGATTTGGGTTAACCCAGGTTTGATCTATATTACACACTAACAAAACTCTCAATCACTGGCCATTCTAGCTATGAACTGCAAGCATATCTCAATCTCACCCAAAGTGACTATGGGAGGGTGGAGAGTTGGGTTTCTACAACCTTGAGGGATGTGTAGATGTGTTAATTTTATATTATATTTTATTCTTAACATTCATAAAATATTTCACTCCATTCATTTAACTACTTAACATATCATATAAATCCATAAATCATCACTGTGCTGAAATAAAGTGCAACTGTAATAAATTGCTATGCTATAATAGATAGTAAGAAGATATACACATGAAGGCACCAAATTACAATGGTTCACCCCAATGTGGGGCTACACCCACTAGAAATTCTACCACTATAATGTTTTTTTTTACAAGAAATGGTTCTCGACCTAAGTAATAAGCTTCAAGTCATCTACGCACTTCGCTACAGACTCAAATCTCTACACACCTAACTATAGAGCCTCGCCTTATTTTCCCAAACAACAGATTATGAAATTTGAACCATACAAGAGATTTGGATCGCAAATCATTGTTTTCCTATTATTTTACCCTATATGTACTATTACATTTAGGGTACATCAGTACAATACCATGGTCCAAATGCCATGGACTCCCTAAAACAAGTAGATAAAACCATTGATACTTTACATTATCACATGTTTTTACAAAAAGGAGCAGTTTCAACCCACTTTGATGCCCTTATACAATGTGGTATATTGCAACTACTTCACTACATAGTCTACTTTGCACTTTTTTGTGTGTTCTAGTGCACACTCCACCCCACAAAATCTGGGTTCTTTTCCAAAAACTAGGCCAGGTTGGGTTGTGCCCAATAGGCCCCCAACACTCACATGGCTCTATTGTCACCTCCTAAATATTATTACCAATATTCTCAATGTCCCCATAAGTAAGGCACATTTGTGTGATATCCTTCATCTTATCTACCTTCTGTTTCTTCTTGGTCTTCACATAATATTTTCCCTATGCCTTATCCTTTACTATGATAGTGGGGTTTGTCTCTATCTTTTGTGAATCCTTATTCAACTCATCTCCTCCAAGAGGATCCTAGTGACCCTAGCCATGTTTCTCCTCTTCCTTTGATTCATGCTCATCCTTGTCTTTATCCTTTCCACTCGCTTCCCCATGATGTGTTGTGTCCTCCTCTGTCACATTATCTTCTTCCTATGTCTCTAGCACAACCATCCATTCTACTAGCAACTTTTGTACCTATGCTAAGAGATCATCTTCTATCACTATGTATGGCAGGGGATGCAATTTATTCTTGGTGTTCATACGAGCTTGTATATATACCTTGTGGAAACCGTCCTTGAACTTTGTTACAATTCTATATAACTAATATAAGCTCAAAAAAGGTGAGGATATTGGTTCACTAACATAAGCATGTCCATATGATATAATATGAAAAAAATTACTTTCTCCATTGCTCATGTAAGGTGAGTGGTATGCCACACCAAGGCATACCGCAGAGCTTAAAAAACATATGAATCTACCAGAGGGTACTTTGAATCCACCAACTCTCTCCATAGTAGAATTTCAATTACTAATATCATCCATGCATATTGGAATGTGCTACCTTTCTCCTGGACCTTACGGCAACCGTCCATAAATTCTTTGCAAAGGTAATCAACCGAGTTGTCCTAAAACGCATTGATACAATGCACAACCAATGAAACTAGCACTACAAGGAATTAATTATCCCGACACTTTCTCATGATCTTCCCAACTAATATGTGTGTTGCGAAATGAACTACTTGGTCACTGATTGATTTTATATCATATCCCCTCTTTCCTTTTGGCATGCCAAACTTCTTCTTCATGTTGTCTTTTATGGCGCACTCTAATGATTTCTTCTGCGAGGTTCCACAAATGATATTGAAGTCTGGTTATTCTCCATATCAAGATTTGATCTATAGGGATATTATTTCCCATTCATAAGAATCTGTCATACACCACCATGAGCAATTGTCACACAAAAGCCATCCTCCTTGAACTTCTGTTGAAGTAAGGCACATTTAGAATGTTCATCAATCATGATTGTGACAATCCATTTTTCCATTGCTATGACTCTAACATCTTCATACCACACTCTGGGTAGTTTACCTATTTCAAATATCAATTTGGTGTGAACTATGGGTATTTCTTCTTGTCGTTGAAGTTGTATTCTCTGAACTTGAGCTGTAGAAATTTCCGAAGTATCTCCCTAGTAAATGGTACTTTCTTTTGAAATAGGGTGTGAAGGAGCCAAAATTTTCATCTTTCGAGTCCTTTATGTATTTTGCATTTGGTTTTCTCATTGGAATGTATGATGATGGACGTGATGGAAACATTGTGCCATCTATTTCCATAACAGTACTTCCTTCACTTATTCTTCATTGACTTTGACTTGTTCAATGTCCTGCTCAGGATTGATAGGTTTCTTGTCTTATTTCTTCTTTGTTCCACATAGTTATCTATTGATTTTCTAATGCCGATACCACAAGCATACCATCGGTTGTTGTGACTACTTCCATGATTACAGGTACTCCCTTATTAAGAAAATGATCCAAATTTAAACAATAATGACACAAACTATAGAGATAACCATAAAGAGAAAGATGCAGTGGAAATAATACTTCATTTCATTAATATAAAACACTGAGATATTCTTACAAAATAAAAATGGAAATAAACAGCTAGGGCAATGGTAGCTTATCACTGAGAAGAGATGTGGTGGCTACTTGCCTCTGAACTGTGTTACAATGAGGCTTGAAGGCCTATTTATTGTTTAGAAACAATGAAAAAACCTATCAATAAAAGATGAAACACCAAATGTGGGCCCTGTTTGGGTAAATTGGTACATCAACTTCCTAAGGTCATAACTTTGGCATATGATCTTCTTTTGATGTGTACTATATCTCGTTAGAAATATCTATCGAGAACTACAACTTTGGGAAGAGTAACATCGGTCAATCGACCCATGTTTCTCCCAGTTTTCCCAAAAAATGTCATTTAGGGCCTCAAAATGGCTTCGGAAGTTCAGGACCCAAAAAACTGCTAAAAATTGTAATATGTGCTACAATTAAGGAAACCGAAAAGCTGAAAGAAACAATGGTGGGTGTCCAAGTGGACTTGGTGGGTGGCCACCAATATCCACCTAGATCATTCCTCCCCCCTTAGCAAGCAGTGGTCCCCATTGTGTTGAGTTCCTCCATGAGATGAGGAAACTTCTACTGAACTTGGTCCCTGGTGAGCCACTTGCCCTGCTGAAGGAGTTGGCCTGCTTTGACAAATCAATATACTTGGATGTTCGGTTGGAAAGTGTGCTTGATCTCTGTGTCCATGATCCGATTAGTGGTAGCCTGTTCCATGCAATCTGGATTTAACACTGTGGGTGTGAGATGTTATGCAATGTTAGATGTGTCTACTAATGGTGGAAATTATGGCCGAAGGCAGTCCACATTAAAACCTGGGTGTAGGCCAAGGAATGGGAGAATTCTGATCTCAAACTCATTGTCTCCCATAGCCTTGGTAATGGTGTAAGCACCATATTAGAGTGGTTTGAGTTTTTGATAGGCTCTGGTAAAGTATTCCTTTTGTAAATGCAACTAGACTTTATTGACCACCTAAAAAATGTGTGGCACCCTATGTTGATCATGTCATTGTTGTACTTGGCATTTGGTTTCTCCAGATTGTCATGGATTTTCTATTGAATATGTTGGATGTGCTTAATGAAGCTATTTTCCTTAGATATTTTGAATTAGACATGAGCTGAATCTATGTGAGTAGCTACAAATTGCATGGCCACATCAATGGGACATAGTGGTTGGAATCCAAAGACCATCTCAAAAGGGTTGTGGCAAGTTAGCTATGGAGAGTCCGGTTGTAGCTGTGATGAACATAGGAGAGGCTCTCATCCCATGTGTGTGGATGATTTGAGTTGTACATGTGCAGAATGTGTACAATCATCCTGTTGACAACCTCTGTTTGGTCATCAGTTTGAGGATGGAAGGTTGTGAACTTAGTGAGTTTGGTGTCTAGCATCAACTAGAGACTGGACAAAAATGTATTGAGTAACGTGTTGTCCCTATCTGAGATGATAGACTGTGGGATCCCAAACTGTACCAACACTCATTCAAAGAAGAGTTTAGAAGTGGCTTCTGCTACGATATTCTTCTTGCATGCCGCCATAATGCCATTTTCGAGAACCTACTGATGATTGCAAAAAAATAGTTGTTTCCATGCTTAGTGTAAGGAAGGCCTGACATGTAATCCATGGAGATCGATTCCCAAGGTTGACTATTGGTAGGTAGCGGGGTATAGAGGCCTTGCTTCTTGACTATCGATTTGGAAATGGCACATGCAGTGCAGGATTTGATGTACTTCACATCATCCTGTCGAAGATTTGGCCAATAGAGATACATCTACAATACAACCACTGTTTTCTTGACCCCGAAATGCCCAACAACCCGACTATAGTGTTCTTCCCAAATCATCTTGGCACACTTGCTTGAAGGAACACAAAGGTGACCCAGGTGGTATAATAGGGCATCCTGGAGGTGAAAATCTAGAAAATGCCGACCCTCCAAGAGTGTCTGGTATGTGTAGCCAAATTCTGGGTCATTTTTGTAGAGAAGTTTCCAACAAAAATTCTCGTGTCCACAAGAGTTGAGCACAGTGGGTAATGACATGACCGGTGATCGACTGAGGCAATCTACAACATTAATGGTGTTTCCCTTCTTATACTTGACATTCAAATGGAACTATTGCAGGTATGTAGACCACTTCTGATGGTGATCATTCTACAATTTCCCTTGGGTTTGTATGAATTGGAGGGGTCAGTGGTCTGTGTGGATGATTGTATCCTTTCCTAAAATGTAATGTTCCCATTGTTGGTAGGACTACGCAATGGAATACATCTCTTTGTCATAAGTGGGATACTTATGGACTATGTCTGAAAGTGTCTCATTGTGATATGCCATTGGATGCCCATGTTGAGTAAGGGCTGCTCCAATAGCATAGTCAAAGGCACCTGTCTCGACCTCAAATGGTTGTTGCAAGTCCAGAAATGTGAGCACTGGTGCCAAGAAGAGGTAATCTTGCAACTATGTGATGCCTTTTGATGAGATTCAGACCAAAAGAATTTTGCTTTCACTCCTCCTTTGGTGACTTGACTCAAGGGCCAAGTGATATGAGAAAATCCCAACAGAAACCTGCAGTACAAGTTGGCAAGACATAGAAAGTTGCATACCTCCATTAGAGTGGTTGGAGAGGGCCAACCCAAAATGACTTGGATATTGGCTAGATCCACATGCACTGCTTTCTCGTCAATAATGTATCCTAGATATTGAACCTGGGTCATGCCAAAAGTGCATTTCTCCAAATTGGCACATAATTTGTGTTGCTGCAGTGTTTGGAGAACTTGTCAGATGTGGTGGAGGTGCTCTTCCCAACTTTCGCTGAAGATGAGAATGTCATCCAAGTATACCACTACAAACGAGTTGGTGAATGGCCATAATATGTCATCCATTAGCCTCATTAAGGTTTCAAGAGCATTCTTCAATCCAAAAGGCATAACCAACCATTCAAAAAGGCCCTCCTTGGCTTTGAAGGTAGTCTTCCACACATCAGAGGGTTTGATTGGTACCTAGTGATATCCTGACTTGAAATCAATCTTGCTAAAATATTTTTCACCCTTTAGCTGGTGCAGGAGGTCATCAATCCGTGGGATTCGTTACCCATTATGGATAGTGATCTTGTTCAGTGCCCGATAGTCAATACAGAGTCTCCAAATCCCATCCTTCTTTCATACCAACACAATTAGGCTCCCACAGGGCAATGAACTCAGATAGATGTGACCTTTCTGTAATAGCTCCTGAATCTACCCCTTGATTTCATCATTCTAAAGAATGAAGCACTGATATATTAGTCCATTGGGCAGTAGTACACCTAGGGTTAGATCGATGGAGTGCTTGACCTGACGGTGCAGAGGAACCCCTGTGAGGGAGATGATGATGTCCTCATACTCCTCCATGACATTGTCCATATGTAGTTGTCGTGTGGAGGGGCCCTGTCTAGAGGTCATGGCCACTGTCTTCTTCCTTCCATGAGGCCGTATCATTAAGAAAACGAATTTCCTGATTTTGGAAATGAGATTCCTTCATTGTTTTAGAGTAACCAAAGAGATGGCAGCAGGTGGTGGTACCTCCTATATCTTGTACAACTTATTTCCCATAGTAATAATAACAACACGGGGACTTGGTTCATACATAGCATGTCGCTTCAACAAGTATGGTTGTCCTAATAATACATCACAAACTTCAAGGGGAGCAATGTCACACAATACCTCATCTGTGAAGGGATTGATTTTGTATGGAAGGCGACACTGTTGGCTCATGCGAAGATCATGTCCTTAGTGAAGCCACCCAATGTTGTACAACTATGGATGAAATATGGGCGGTAAGCCCAACTGCTTCACAACCTATGCAAAAATGAGGTTCTTTTAGCTCCCGCTATTGACAAAGAACTATAGCAGGGATCCCTTTACCCACATCTCGGAGTGTAAGAGACGCTCCTCCTTCTTTGGATCTTTGGTTTCCTCCTTCTGGATCTTTGTGGTGGAAACAGTGGCGTTGGGCTCTGCATCAATAATTTGCTTGCCTTTGTCATTCTCCTTATCAAGTTTTGACTTAGAGTCAGAAAATGCATCTAATTCTGAAACCTTTAGATTAGCCATTAGTGACTGCTTGGCCTGACACTGACTTGTGTTGTGAGTGGAGCTCTTATGGAACTCACACCATTTTCTCATGTCCCTTTTCGGCATCGCTGTGGTGTTCTTTACTTACAGCTTTGGCGGGTTGTGTTGGGCCACCCTGCCTTGGCTTTGTCCTTTGTTCTATGGTTTGGGGGCACCGTTCCCTTGCTTTGGATTCACAGATCCAAAGTCTCGCTTCTTCTGTTTAAATTTTTGCTCGACCTTCACGACATATCGGTATGTCATGCCGAGTGAGAAGATGTTCAAGAATTTTATTTCTTCCTGGACGTACTTGTGCAAGATGTCATCGTATTTGAGTATCAAATGTTGCTCTGAATCATTGATACCCAACTTTGTGCGAAGGTTATGGACTCTATTGGTAAACTTTAGCACGTCTTGCTCCCTTCCCTGCCATAGCGTGGTTGAATTTATGTATTGATCCTCATAGCTTCCGAAAGGGTAGTACTGCTCCTTGATGACATCCCGAAATGAATTCCAGGTGGGTGTGGCTGAAAATAATGAGTTGGTAATTTCATCCTTCTGATCACAGTAGGTTTCCCACCAATCCTTGACTTGTGGGGCTGCTTTGGGAAGAGCGAAAATAATCTTTTCCAAACTAGAAAAATCGTTAACAAAAAAATACCCTCTGGCAGATTTAACCATTTATCGATGACATTTGCGTCCATTTGATCATTGAATACAAAGATTTCAATACTAACTTATACCTTAAATGGTGTGGAATTTCCAGAGTAACTGTGGGAAGCCGATGCATCGCCCCTGAGTAGTCTCTAAGGGATCCGGGCAAAGTTGTCCATCATGGCATTCGTTTGTTGCTCAAGGGCTTCTTCGAGCAAGATTTTGATATGATCTTGTACCCCCTCATATTTCTCTCCATCTGCAATGGGAAGTTGTCAGGTTTTGTCAGGTTGGTCTTGCAATGTTTTGACTAGTTCAAGACCTAATTCCTTATATCCTGACCTCATTGGGAGGATGCAAAAAAAAACAGGGAAAAACAGACCACTCTGATAGCACTGATCCGGATTTAAACAAGAACACCACAAATTACAAAGATAACCATAAAGACAAAGATGTAGCAGAAATAATACTTCATTTCATTAATGTCAAATACTGAGATATGCTTACAAATAGAAAATGGAAATAAACAGCTAGGGCAATGGTAGCTTATCTCTGAGAAGAGATGTGGTGGCTACATAACTCTGAACTGTGTTACAATGAGGTTTGAAGGCCTATTTATTGTTGAGAAACAATGGAAAACCCTAAACATCCAAAAATCTAACCCTAGAAGATGAAATGCCAAACTGTGGGCCCCGTTTTGGTGAATTAGGTAAATTGGTAGATCAACTTCCCAGGGTCGTAACTTTGGCATATGATCTCTATTTGATGGCATACAATATCTCATTAGAAAGATCTATCCAAGAACTACAACTTTTGCAAGACCAACATCGGTCCATGGTCCCATATTGCCCCCAATTTTCCCAAAAACTATCATTTAGGGTCTCAAAACGGCTCGAGAAGTTCAGGAATCGAAAAACTTCTAAAAATAATAAACTGTGCTACAATTAAGAAAACTGAAAAGCTAAAAGAAAAAATGGTGGGGGCCCAAGTGGACTTAGCGGGTGGCCACCAATACCCACCTAGATCAGAAAATTATGAACAATTATTCCCAAGAATGCTTAGACAACATATGACAGTGAAAATTTATGTAAGTTCTTCAACTATCAACACTCCAACTCACAATTCAAAAAAAGTTCCAAATCTAGGTAGGATGCGGTTTTTTATAGTAATTCTGAATATCTAACCTCATCATTCGCTTAGATTTTATCCATATTTTGTTCAGACTGTGTTCATTAATTGAATATATGTCCTAGATCTTAACAATATGTCCTCATAGATGCAACTTTTCGTGTGTTTTAACGTTAACTCCCTCTTAATGGTCATATTTTTCCAGCAAACTTCGACGCATATATAATGTAGCGAACATCCCGTAGTATGTATTAGCTCCTATAAAATTTGACATAATCCAAATTGTTGCGAAAACCCATATTACATTTCACCTCCTATGAAATTTGACATAATCCAGACTCTGGCAATGTAACTTCCTACGTCAAAGCTCTTTGCAACGTAGTTTATAGTTTAGTGCGCACTTTCAAGTGCATGGGGCACTAAAACTATTATCCTTTCTTCTTTACATAGAGGTTGTAGGGATAGGGTTGTACCTATATAACTTCAACCTGCTTCCATTTACTCTTCCGTAAATCAATTTTGTATTTAACTTTTCTAATTGAACTATGCCTGCTACAAAAAATGGTCACTAATGGTGAAAGGGTAGTAAAGGAAAGTCATGATGAAAATAAATGAAATGTTAGTCATGATTCCATAGACTCTAATGTTGGATCGAAGACCCACCATATTCCAAAAATAGATATGAGGAAGTTTGATGGCAAGGATCCTGCAACATGGATACTACAGATGGAGCAATTTTTCGATCTCAATAATGTG
>APFE031743191.1:71346-85601 GCA_000404065.3 Pinus taeda
TACAATCCAAATAGGTGACCTGGGGAAAATCTTCATAACTTTCTCTCTGAGCATCAGATTGAAATTTCATAAGAAGGTATAGAAAGAGGACGAAATATGTAGAAACTAAGATGGATGGTTTAAAGAAAGGCATAGAAGCTAAGATAGATTGTTTAAAGAAAGGCATAGAAGCTAAGATGAATGATGTGGAAGCTAAGATGGACAATTTGAAGATAGATTTGAAGAAAGATTTGAAGACAGACATGGAAGACAGGCATGGAAGATTTGAAGACAGATTTGACAAAGTTTCTACAAGAAATTCTTGCTAATGGTGAAAGGGTAGTAAAGGAAACTCATGATGAGAACAAAAGAAATGTTAATCATGATTTCATAGACTCTAATGTTGGATCGAAGACCCACCATATTCCAAAAATCGATACGAGGAAGTTTGATGGCAAGGATCCAGAAACATGGATATTACAGATGGAGCAATTTTTTGATCTCAATAATGTGCAAAACACACAAAAGGTACGTATTGCAACTTTATATTTTGAACCAAATCAGTTTGTATGGTATCAATGGCTTTGTTCTCGTAAACAAATTGTCATTTGGGAAATTTTTATGGAATAAATGACAACAAATTATGAGGATATAAAAAGCAACACTTTTTTTAGCCAATTGATAAGTCTCAAACAAAAGGGTTCAATGATGGAGCACATTGAGGAGTTCCAAAAATTGAACATAAGAGTTAAAAATATTCCAGAGGAGCGTAGGACTGATGTGTTCATAGGGAATTTAAAGGAGAATATCCAACATCATGTTCGCCTTTGGGAACCTGATTCATTGGAGAAGACATTTAGGTTAGCAAGAAAAATGGAAAGCAAAATTATGGAAACCAAGAAGCCTACAATGCACAACTATAAAGATGGAAGTTTTGTTGCCCCTAGCATTCCACAACCTATAAGGTTGACACCACAACAATTGGAAGAAAAAGGAGCAAAAGCACTTTGTTGCAGTTGTGATAGTAAATACACTAAAGTTCATAAGTGTGCTGAGAAGAAATTATTCTACATAGATTGTGAAGAGGAAAAGAAAAGGAACAAGAAAGGTTAAAGGAAGAGGATATACTCTAGGAACAAAGCCTAGATAAAGAAGAAATGAATCTGACCATATCTTGTAATGCATTGGTTGGAATTAACACTCCTCAAACCATCAAGATAGAAGGAGATATCAAGAAGAAAAGGGTCATAGTGTTTATTGATTCAGGAAGTACACATAATTTTACTCATTGTAAGATAGCAAAAGAATTGAATTGCTTCCTATATCTAGCACCAGACTATCAAGTGTTGGTTGCAAGTGGAGGAACGATAAATTGCTCTAGAAGGTGCCATAATATCAAGCTACCCATGGGAGAATATGTATTGAACAACCCAATGCTTTCCATTCCAATGGGAGGTGTTGATGTTGTACTATGAGTTCAATGGCTACGACCCTTGGGTACAATAGCTTTTAACATTCAAGAACTTTTCATGAAATTTTATGTGGAAGGAAAGGAAGTTAAGTTAACGGGTATTGCAGGGAAACCAGGAAATATAATCAGCTCTAACGATATTACAAAGATTCTAAAAAAGGAACAACGAGGTGTAGTTGCACAATTTTATTCACTAGATGTTTCCACTTTGAAATCATGTGTTTCTCTAGATCTCCAAAAATCCTTGAAAAATCATTCCAAGTTATTTGAGACTCTGAAAGGTCTCCCACATATTCGTGATCACGATCATGCTATTCATTTGATTCCAGGAAGTGTTCCTCCAAACATCAGGCCATACATATATCGTTATTCCCAAAAGAGTGAAATTGAATGTACATTTGTAGAAATTCTAGAGGCTGGTATAATTCAACCTAGCCAAAGTTCTTTCTTTGCTCCAGTAGTATTGATGCACAAGAAGGATGGATCATGGTGCATGTGTCTGGATTATAGGGAGCTCAACAAGCTCACTATTAAATATAAGTTTCTCATTCTTGTCATTGCCGAATTATTGGATGAATTGCATGGATCAATTTACTTCACCAAGTTGGATGTTCATTTAGGATATCATCAAATCATAATGAAGAATGAAGAAATTCCAAAAACAACATTTAGAACTCATGAGGGTCACTATGAATTTTTGGTCATGCCTTTTGGCCTTACCAATGCACCTTCTCCATTTCAAGGTTTGATGAATTCCATTTTCAAATCCTTAGAAAATTTGTGTTAGTATTTTTTGATGATATACTAATCTACAACAAGTTTTGGAAGGATCATGATGAACATGTTGACAGGGTGCTACAACTATTGGAGGAGAAACAATTATATGCAAGAATATCCAAATGTTTCTTTGGAGTATAGGAAGGTGGAATATGTGGGTCATATTGTATCTCATGAAGGAGTTAAGGTAGACACTAGAAAAATAAAAGCCATTAAGGAATGGAAAATCCCCACATCCGTAAAGAATTTGCGAGGATTTATTGGGTTGACAGGGTATTATCGCAAGTTTATTAAGAATTATGGGAAAATAGCAACACCTCTAACAACATTATTGAGGAAATACACATTTCCATGGACTCCAGAAGCAACAAAGGCCTTCGAACATCTTAAAGAGGCAATGTGCCAAGGACCAACCTTATCTACACCATACTTCACAAAAACCTCTATTCTAGAATGTGATGCTTCAGGAAATGGAATTGGTGTTGTTTTAATGCAAGATGAAAGACCCATTACTTATGAAAGTCGTCCAATCAAGGGAAAGTATTTACGAAAAGCTATTTATGAGAAGCAAATGTTGGCAATACTACATGCACTTAAGAAATGGTGACCCTACCTAATGGGAAGACACTTCAAGGTAAAAATGGATCATGGTAGCCTTAAATACATTTTAGAACAACTATTATCCTCTGAAGAAGAATAAAAGTGGGTCACAATATGTTGGGTTATGACTTCCAAATCATCTTCAAAATAGGGAAACAAAATGTTGTGGCAAATGCACTCTCAAGAAGGGATGAGGATGTGGAGGCATTGTTGTGTGCCATTTCTATTATCCAACCAGACTGGATAAACAAAGCAAGGGGGAAATGGAAGAATGAAAAAGAAGTTTCGGAACTGATTCAAAAGTTACAACAAGATTCCAATACATCTGATACATTTAGCTGGAAAAATGACTCGTTATGGTACAAAGATCACTTATACCTCCATAAGAATTCCCAACTCAAACAAAAGATTGTTCTAGAATTGTAATCTTCTCCCTTAGGAGGGCACTCAGGTTTTTTAAAAAACTTACCACAGGGTTAAGAAGGAATTTTTTTGGGATGGCCTTAAATCAGATATTCAAAAGTTTGTGGTGGAATGTTTGATTTGCCAACAAAATAAAGTTGAAACAAGTAAGACGCTAGGTCTATTAGAACCTTTATCAATTCCAAGAAAACATTGGGAGGAGGTTTCAATGGATTTTATCACTGGTTTACCCAAGTCTGAAGGAAAGAGTGTCATCATGGTGGTAGTTAATAGACTTACCAAGTATGCACACTTTTGTGCATTATCACATCCATTTAAAGCTAGTATAGTTTCTACTGCATTTATGGAAACAATTCAAAAGCTACATGGAAACCCAAAGATTATTGTAAGTGACAGAGATCCCATTTTCGCTAGAAATTTTTGGACATAATTATTTTCTTGTCTTGGTAATG
Organism: Pinus taeda; assembly: GCA_000404065.3. NCBI lineage: Eukaryota > Viridiplantae > Streptophyta > Pinopsida > Pinales > Pinaceae > Pinus > Pinus taeda. The sequence continues at coordinate 75,049 of APFE031743191.1, forward strand.
ATTTATCTCATAGCTCATCTTATCATCCTCAATCTGATGGGAAAACTGAGATAGTAAACAAATTTTTGGAATGATATCTTTGTTGCTTTGTATTTGATAAACAACCAAAATCGGTCAAATTGTTGCCTCTGGCTAAATGGTAGTATAACACTTACTTCCATACTACAACAAAAATGACCCTATTTATGGTACTTTATGGATATTAGCCACCATCCATCACATCATATTTAAGAGAAAATTCTAAGGTTCAAGCAGTGGAACATCACATCGAGCATCAACAACAAGCTCTTCAACTCTTAAAGGATAACCTCATGTTGGTGCAGAATATAATGAAACAACAAGGAGATCAACATCTCAGCAAAAGAAGTTTTGATGTAGGTGACTAGGTATTCCTACAGTTACAACCATATAAACAAATGTCCCTCAAGCAAGCTAAGAAGGATAGTAAATTATCGCCAAAGTATTATTCTCTGTACAGGGTGTTGCAAACGATTGGTACTATGGCATACAGATTAGAGCTTCCTGTAGCTTCTTGACTGCACCCAGTTTTGCATGTTCCATGTTTATAGAAGCTTATAGGTGACAAGCGCCTAGTTCAAACAATATTGCTTGAACTTGGTGAGGAAGGAAAAATTATATTGGAACCAGAAGCAGTCATAGAAATGAGAACTCGACAACTATGAAATTGATCCATTTCGGAGCATCTCATCAAGTGCAAGAACTTATTCACTGAAGATTCGACATGGGAGGATGAGAATTTTATATAGAAACATCCAGAACTACTCAAGCTCTGAGGACAAAACTTTTTTGAAGGAGAGGGGCATGTTAGGTCCCTACAATACTATTGATGTCCCCATTACTATTGTATTTGTATACCTTATTAATATTGTTGTGCCCCTATTGTCCCCATAAGTTTATTATTGTGCCCCATAGAATCTCTCTATTGTTATTTTTGTGCCTTTATATTATTATTGTTAAGTCGGCTTGGTTATATTGTGACCCCTTAGACTCTTATATATAGAAAGGAGGTTTTATCATTTGAATCGTCCAAGAATTGTTCATTTATGTAACACGAAGAAGGTTGCCCCCTTGAAGAGGCTAAATTCTAAGGTGTTGATCTATCTTTCCCATCTTTTTGTGAGCTTGTTTTATAACAAGAAGTATACAAAGAAGTATTAATATCATCATCAAGAAAAGAAGGCCAAAAGCCTACAACTACTCAACATTAACTACTTTGAAGACTACTCATCCAAAGGAAGGTATATCAAAATGTGGTGTCACCAAGACTTTCTCTGTCATTCAAGGAATTTCCTTAAAATTGAATACATCACTAAGAAGTCATCATTTATTCTCGTGAAAAAAAATTCACCACCAAAATGGATCTCCCTCTTTATGATATTAGTGGTCATTATTGAAAAAAATTATCCTCAACGAAGAGAAGTTGTGTATTTTCTATATCACCATCAACATTAAGTAGTAAGGAAAAGGGAGCATCCTATATATAAAATTCCTTTTTGCATGGAATGCAACAAATTGGTTGGGGTTTGAAGCTATCTTCGATGGAAGAAAATGACATATCTAAATATCATTGAAAATGAGCTCATTGATCTTGTCAAAGGATATATCAACAAACTAGGAGAGTAAGATGCTAAAGGACTTGAAATAAAATGAAATGGGAAGTTAGGGCTCAAAGTATTTTCATAGGATCCATCAAGGATCCCCTCATCCCATATTTATCTAAACTCAAAACATTAAAATAGATCTATGAGAAACTAGTAGAGTTTTATTTCGTAAGCACTACTGGAGAATCGATATTATTAAGAGAAGAACTCTAGAATCTAAATATTTCTAGAGAAGATTGAATAACCTCATACTTTAAGAGGATATCTGAGATCCAGGATCAACTACAAGATTTGGGAGAAGTCAGGTTTAATAGTGAAATGACTATAGTTGTATTAAATGCACTACCAAATGAGTGGGGTAAGTTCACTTATAGTATCTATGGGAATAAATAAGCTACTCCAATCCAGGATCTATGGTCACTATCCAATATTGAATAATCTAGACTAAAGGTCAAATATGATGTGGGAGTAGGTGAGCAGAATCAAGCTTATGCTGCAATGATAAGAAGAAATAGACAATTTGGAAATTTTGGTCCTCAGAAAAATAAAAAGAATATGGCTATAATACATTGTTATGGGTGTCATGAATATGGACACTACAAAATATATTGACCTAATATTAAGAAGGACAATAACAAAATAATAAGAGAAAGGAACATATCACTCAAGAAGTGGATGAAACTAGAAATAACAAGTCCAAGTTAGACGAAGTAAGAGATCTCTACTATGAATGAGATAGTCTTCCTCACCTAAGTTCTTTTTAAATTCCTAAGTCTTTTGTTGTAATATATCTTTATCATAATTCAATAAATGGGATGGATCAAGGCATCATAGAAGCATTGAAATAAACGTCTTGAGACATAATCATATATCAACATAAAAGAAGGGTAGAATCTACCGAAGTCAAAGATATAACTCTTCGGAATCTCATTGGATACATATTTGTCAAGGTAATCTAGTAGAATTTTCATCATACATATGAAAAAAAGAAACATTTGTTGATGGTGATACTTTACATCCACAAGATTGTCTAATGGAATCTTCATCGAAAGTTTCACCAATCAAGAAAGGAAGAGAGTGTTTCATTAAGAAATGCAAACTTGTTGAATTCATGGGATTATCATATGATGACATAAAAGTGAAGCATATTAAGCGATTGAAGCTATTTTAATAGGGGAACATGTTGTAGGATGTTTGGATGAGCCAAAGAAAAAAAATGAAGTATGCACTCTTACATTCCATATTGTAGAAATCATGTCATATGGTTGCAATCAACATTGATCAATTCTCTATCTTGAAAGCATGATCAAAAGGAAGGATTCTCTCCCGCGAATAAATGCAGGAATAGATGAGCCATACATTCACTATATGAAATGAAGTATGAGGTGGTTGACAAGAATTTAGGTACCCTGATTGTAATCTCCTAGGAATGAGATGGGTGATGAAAGGAAGGAAGATATCATATAATATGCAACCATGCTAAAGGCTATCAACATTTGAAATACCAAACATATTTTACTAGGATATCTGTATGGAAGATATGAAGACTCTAATGAAGTATGAAAAAGAAACATACACTTGAAAATATAGATCTATGGGAGATGTGTTGATATGTACGCGGGATGTTGATGTGAACTAGTATTTTTCTTGATGAAATACAATCACAAAGGTCATGTTGATTTTAATGTTCATTCCTTAATTTTTTAAATATTTGTATTGGTTTATGTAGGGATGCCAAGGGAAGATTTATGGATGTATTCAACCATCGATTCAAATGTAGTAGGATTAAAGATCCTTAGGTAAACATGGCATGAAGAAAGAAGCATGACTTAAAAGAAGGCCAGATATGGACTAATGGATCACTTTCCGATGATGGCATGGTTGAGTCATGGATGAGAGTGATGGATGCTCAGTGCCGTATGTAGAAGTCCCAAAGATGAAGACTCCTAAATAATAAAAATAAGTTCATGACATCATGAGGAGGAGTTCTACAGGAAGTGGGTTTTCCAATCATATCCACCTAAGGAGTTGTTGCAGGTCCCTAACTAAGAGGGAGCCTAGAATTAGGTTTTTCTTACATGGAAGAAACTTGGAAATTCCTATGCCAATAGGGATCTTAGGTACATTCCTTCTGTAGGAATGAGTAAATTTATTTATTCGAACAGATATGTATTCCATAATTAAGAGGGAGAGATAGACACATCATTCTTGTCTTTAGTTGGGAAGATAAAATACCGGATTGGTTAAGCATCTAGCATTCGATGGTATTTGAGGATGTATTAGGTCATCCAAGATAATATTAGTCATAGATGGCTGATATTCTTTTAGGAGGTAATCCAAAATAAAATATTCTTGGTGGAACACACCTCATGAACTTGAGTGAGGTATGTTCAAGTAGAGAGAATGATTAGGGTGTCTTTAAAGCATTGATCTCGCTAGCATTGAGCTCAGATCTTATGGTGAGGAAGAGTTGTTAGTCAAGGCCTTTCTATGGGAAAATTATGGTTGATATGATGCTACATACATGGATTACCAGTTTGATTCTTATTATGATAAATTCTTCAGATTGAGAATGATCAAGTAGCATTAAAAATACCTCCCTAGTTAAGAGATAGTGTTGAAAAGTAACCTAGTTCAGCCTTCATAATGACATATGTAATTGTGTTTTTATGTAATTGATGAAAAGAAAGAAAAACAAAATTATTGTAATTCCTCTCTCACGGGTTTCATGAGAAAGGAATTTTATTTTAGTAATGGCTCCCATTGTGAGCCTTTAGGATTGAGTCATATAGTCATAAAAGTAAAACTTACTCTATGTCATGTATGAAGTACCCTTCTTGGGCTTATTATATTTTGTGAGTCAATCGAGGTGTCAAAAAACCCTCCAAGACAAGCATTAGTATCCTCATATAGCTCAGCTTAAAATAATTTGTTTTTTTTCATGAAAAGGACACGTCAGTTAAACTGTGTTCATGCCAGCTAATTATGAGACTCCAACCACCATAAATAGGTAGCTCATCCTAATCTCAAAATGCGTAAGTGTTAGATCCGAATTTCGGTAGATGTCTAGAGTTATAGAAGTGTGTGGTACAACAAGGTCTGTGATTAGAGAAATGTGAGGTACAAAAAGTCTAAATAAAAATGTGCAGTAAGTACAGTAGAGTAAACATGAGCATAATATTAGCTCCTCTCTTATTTGTTTCTAATTTTATACTCACCTCCACTATGTTTACTTGTCGCAAAAGAAGAGGAGCACAATCCAAGTTTATTCACAATAAAAGGAAGGATAAAATAAGATGGTTTAGTCTAGAAGGAAGGATGAGATAAGAAGATGGTCAAGCCTAGAAGGAATGTTGAAGGTTTGAAGATGAAGCAGGTTAAAGAAGAAAAGGAGCTAAGAAAAGGGAAAAGAGTAGAAGGTTGATTGTTATTATCAAAGGATCTCATCAAGAGAACGTGTGTCTTTTCTTGGTGTGGCAGCTTGGTCAACGGTCTTGGTCACGGTATTCGTGAATTGGAATATCTATAAGAATATTTTTTTTTGGTTCTCCTCTCAAAGAGAGAGAGGTTTTGGCCCTGGTTGATATTCTATATTCTATGTCTCATGTCTCTTTACGGTCTATGCATCGGTAGTTGTTTGACGCAGAAGAACGCTAATAGCTCAAGTAAAATAAAACTCTAATCTAAGGAAGTAAAAATTACATAAAAGAAGCTACGAGTAGAAGAGAAACGACTTAATATCAATCCCCTAGATTTCTCCACATAATGAAGATCTTCAATTATGAAGGATTATCCATTTAGAGGATGAGAATGAAATTTGAAGGGGAAGATAGGAAGGTGGCCAATTTAATTTGAGGGGAGTCCACAAATACCTCATGAAGAATCAAGTAGACATTGAAGGGATGAATTGGAACAAAATTTGGTCATCTCATTGGTGGTTGAATTAAAAACTGCTCATTTGGTTGGCAATGCATAGAAATATCCTTACTTATGAAAATATCCACCCAAGGGGCTTCTCAATACCTTCACTCTATACCCTATGCCAAAATAAAGAAGAAACTATCAACCATCTCCTAAATAATTTTGAATACATATCTATTTTATGAGACTTGGTTTCCTAGGTATTTCAGTTGAAAAATGGAAAAAAACACAATATCTATGCAACTCTAAACAATTGGAGAGGAGAAATATTAACATATGAAGGAGTTAATCTTTTTAGGAGCCCGAGTCCTAGTTTCATGATCTAGGTGGCATGGAAAGAGAGAAACTAAAATATATTCTAGGATAAATCCTCCCTGGCTTCCTAATTGATCTCGCAAATCTTCCACCAAATAAAAGGAATAATCTTAAGATGTCAGGTGAAAATTAAAATAATCAATCTAAAACATGAGAAAGTTAAGTCCTAGAAACCCTAGTTCTAAAATGAATCCAACCCCCGCTTCATTGGAGAAAGGAACCAAGATTGCAGGGATTGGTGGAGTCTTGGACACCTCCAGTAGCAAGTTTTCTGAATTTAAAATTTGACAGTGCCTTGAATGGTAGCCTGGGAAGTGTTGAAGCAGTAGGGGCAATATGGGACAGCACTAGTAAAATCCTTCAAATATTCTACTGAAATATAGTCACGACAACAAACAATGTAGTGAAATTATTAGCTTTGGAATAAGGGTTGGACTTGTTGATCAAATCAAATTTCCATCACTAGATAATAGAGGGAGAATCCCCTTTGGAAATCAAGGAGTCATAAAGTTATAGTGTGGTTCTATATAATGGAATTTGACAAAGCACTAGCACCTCAGCCATATCATATATAACGATTCACAGACATTTGGCTCACATGGAAAACTTGGAGTTTTTATTCATTTGTCAAACTTCGAACAAACTAGTCCTTAGGCTGGAGAATGAAGGGGAAAAGTAGTTGGTGGTCTAGGGGGACTTTTAGTTTGGAGAGGTCCAATCAAGAGAAATTAAGGATGAATTTTCCAACATATATGAGCTGGATATGAAGCGATGGGATCAGATGTGGGAAGACACTGATGAGCAGGTTACGCTCATTGGGTGGAGGGGAGGAAAACCCCAATAATTATTTAATGAGAGATTTGTGTGTCACATATATATTTTGTTCAAACATATTGATTCCTTTTATTTTCCCCATTCTCCTTTCCTCATGGATTAGGTGACCCAAACCTTTCACAACAATAATCAACAAAAAAGAGGTGAGGGAATCCCCTTTCCATGGTCCACGACTTCAACAAAATTTGATCAAAGGAGCACCAAATAGAAATATGGAAAACAATGAGGATTTTATGATCAACCTAATCAATTTGATCAAATATTCTGAGAATCCAAAGGTTGCCAACATCTAAAAAAGGAAATTCCAATCTAGGCGGTCATATGATTTATATTAAGTTTCACCAACATACCAAACTTTCTTCTAGCTTTTAATGAGTGAATTATTTCATTAGATGAGACTATTTCACCAAGGATTTGGTGTCCCTCCATAGAACCCATCTTCTTTGCAATAATGATGAGATAAAATAGGAGCTTCAATATGCGCACCATGACAGAGGAAATTATGTTGTATACCGCATTACATAATTCTATGGGTCCATATCAATTTGGGTTTTCACCATTGTGTGATTTTGAATTAGTGTGAGGAAACCTGCATTTTCTTTCTATAGGATTATTCTACTAATTAAAATATTTCTTCACCTAGAAATGACCAAAAAGTCTCGTAAAACTTTGAGGTATGCCCATCTAGCCCTGGAGATTTATTTTTAGGCATCTCCTTCAATATGGGATCTACTGCCTCCATCATTAACTATCACACTAGACCTTAATTTTTTTCTTAAGATATTTGTTTTTGAATTACCTTTATGATATTCTCTATAGCTTTTGTTCAATCCTTGTCCCTGTATAGCAAGATACTAGAGAAATATGTAGTGAATTCCTCTTCCATGTCCCTATGTTCTAGGACTCTTTCCCTAGAATTGTTGTATAATGAGAGGATTATGTTCTAGGGCCTATTATTATTCATAGAGTGGTGGAATATATGAGTGTTCCTCTCCCAATCTGTTGACCACTAGACAAGTGAATTTTGTCTCCATAGGATATTTCCTTATTCACAACTTTCTTCAAGTTCGTCAATGATTCTTCCCACCTTTATTTCTATGTTCTTCGATATTTGTGATCATATAATTTCTCTCTATATTTCCTCCAGTCACGCCTGTAGTGTCTTATTTCCTTGTAAAATATATTTGAATTCCTTTTTATTCCATGTTTTAATTTTAAATTTCAATTAATTCAACTTCTTTTAGAATGATGACATGAGATTTTTTTCCTTAAAACTCAATTTCTCCCCACCATTGCTCTAAGTTCTTTACAAACCCTATATTCCTCAACCAAAAACTCTTAAATTTTAACGATTAGTTTTTGGGAGTTGATTTCATGTCGATTTATAGCCTAATGGTATAGTTTTCTCAGCCCATACTAGGCAGAATCATAGCTTCCACATAAACATCTACATTTTTTACTTCATCAGGATATAAGGAAACAATCAATATTGCTTTCTTTTTTATGCAATCGACCCCTACGTTTGTTCTACAAGTGGACTCCATTGCGTGTCTCAATATCAATAAGTCATAGATCTTGGATTGTATAGTTAAAGAGAGTTCAATAGGAATCAAGCCTACACATCCCTCCTCACTTTTATTCTAGATCATGGATCATATTGAAATCATCACCTACTATCCAATCTAGTTCCTCAAGAGATTCCTTGATTCGTTGGAGGTCTTGTAGGAATTTATCTTTCATATTTTGGGTATACTGCCCATATACCATTGTGAGACTAGTCAACTATTCTAAGCTAATGCATTGGAATTTTCCTTTCAAACTATGAGGTGAAGCCTCCCAATCCTCAGAGATCACTAGAAAGGCCAAAGAACAACTAATTCTCTTGCTGCTCCATGCACATCAATCACCATTGCCTCACTTCCCTACCAACATTTAGCTTAAAATATCATGTTCTTGTAACCCATTATTTTTGTTTCTTGTATTAAAGAAATCTCTACTTTGTCTTTCCTTATTTTAGATTTCAAGTAAAAGATCTTACATGGACTATTTATCCCTTAAATATCTCATGAGACTATCTTCATCGAGTAGTGTGAAGGGTGCAAGGGAAGTACTCTTTCTCTACCTTTATTATTTTACTACTGAACCTCAATTACATGAGTGACCAACTATTCTTTAAAATTCTTACCTTCTTCATTTGTATCCATATTTTATAGCGACGATAAATGGTTTATCCTAGGGTGTTTTGGGAATTTCTCTAGTTCACTTTATGCACTGGTTATGCCCACGAAACATGAGTCCATTGATGATTTGAAGAAACATGAGGCATTCTACCCCTAGTTGGGTTTGGTTGATTTCATGAATATTTACCTTTGGAAGATCCCACTGTTTGATAACCCTACTCATTATTATTATCCTTTTCCTTCTGTTCTTTTGCAACTGTAAACGGAAAAACTTTGAACATGTATCCATATGCATGGCAGCGAAAACATTTTTAGGTTACATGCTCATATTCTAAGGGGTAAGTCCACATTTAGTCATGATATTATAGGCCTATTAACTCTGGAAGTAGTTGTGACATATTCATATGAACACATATAGGGGCATATTCTACGTGTCTATTCCCTTTTATTTTTTCTGATATCTTGAAAAATTATTCAATAGAGTTTGCAATACTTTCTAGGATATCCAGTTCCCATAAATCCTCTAGGGAAAATAGGTGAACCCACACTAGAGATGCCATAAATTGTTCATTTTCTAGGTTATAATGCTCCTTCCGGAAGTGCATGAACAACCCCATGTTCCTCATAATGTAAGGCCTATTTCAAAAAAACAAGTTAGTATCCATTAAACCTACAAATACCACTATGAAGCAATCCTTCACTCTTAGCTAGAGCTCAATAGGCCCATTCGGGTTTCACTTGCTTCTATCCATTGTAGTATTTACACTTCCTTTTGCCAAATACCCATAAATTATCACATGAGTGCATGACCTTTCATGATTTTCCTGGTCTTTTCAAGACAATTATTTTGGATTGTGAATGTTGGATTTTGCATGGCTATGGGAAGAAACTAGTCCTGCATCCTTTCCTATGATTTTTTCCCCATAAGGAACCTCTTACTTTTCATTTCCTCCATTGATTGAATTTGAAGATCCTCTAATACCCTTACCTGCTGCACTGACTGCAATGTTGTATGAGGATCCCCCTACCCTTGAGGGGCCACATATGAGGTGAAAAATACAAAGGATGGGTAATGAAAGAATGGCCCCTTGACCTCGGGTTGGTCACTAATGCTACTCTTGCATGCATGCCTTCAAAATATGCACACACCTTGCATCGTTTGAAACCCTCATTGTGAAACCATTCTATTCTATAAGGTAAATTTTATAGGTGAATTCAAAACTATGATTTAAATAAATCTATTGGAATACTTAAAATCATAATTTTCATAATGGGAATTGAAATTAAAAAAAACGGAGTTGTGAACTGAACAAGAACTTTACCAAGTTCTCATTTATCTTGAGGTGGAATCAAATGATGATGTTATGCCAATTTTGGAAATTATTGATGCTGCATTATCATTTTTTTTTTAAAAGAGTTGCAGTTTAAATTTTCTTACTTATTAAGTATTAAGTATGAACATTTTTTTAAGATGTTGGTGATTTTCACGCAGGGATTCTTTTCACACTTCACATTTTCTTATGCATTAAGTCTAGATATTTCTCAAATGTTCTTGATTTTAATATTGATTTTGAAAAGTGTTGATATAATATCAAAATTTAATTTGGGGAGCACATTTTGTACACTTTAAATTATGTCTTATATGTAACTTTTTTAATTTTTTTATTTAAAAAATTCAAAA
>APFE031743191.1:88453-108639 GCA_000404065.3 Pinus taeda
ACCAGTCTCTGCTTAAAATCAAACCATAAAATTCAGGTATATCAGCTATAAGGATATCAATTCTTTGTACTATTCTTGGATCAGCTAACAACCTGATGGTTACGGAATTAATTTCACCAACAACCTATACCTTAGTCCTGTCTAATTGAACAATATGGATAGCAGACTTCTGGGGTTCTATGTTCAGTTTGGAACAAACTGAAGCTGGCATTATGTTAGAAGACGCCCCTGAGTCAATTAAACAGTTGTGCAGGTTTCTATTATAGATTTCATAGGTTAGGAGAAATGGTGGAGTGTGAGAGCTTGATCTGTCGCCAATTAGGACGGAATCTGTAGCTTCAACCATACCTGGAGGAGACTGACCTTAGTCATCAGCAGCCTTTGAACTAGGAAGAGGAGTAGAAGGGACAGCATTCAACTCTTTAAGGAGTAACTTTTGCTGATGTTTTAGCTTGCTAAGCTCAAACATGGTTATGTTGGCTTTGGTCTTTTTCATGTCATCAACAATGTTATACTCCATGGAATTGGATACCACTAATGTCTTAGAAGTTGAAGGGGAAGCTGAGGGTTGGTTTTGAGGGACTGATGCAGGTGGTTTCTTTGGAGGTACTTTTTCCTTTGATGTAGCAGCACCTGCGCTCCTTTTCCTTGAAGTTACCTGAGCAGGCTCAGGAACACCTTTACTCCTGGTGGTGACTGGAAAGGCTTCTTCTTCATTATCTGTATCAGGATCGGGGAGTATGAAATCCCACATTCCATGACACTCAGCCACTTCTTCTTCATCGTCGGACGGTGGGGTTGCCTCTTCTTCTTCTTCTTCCTGGTCGGAGTCGGCATTTGATATGACATTAGGTGGCTTTGTTTCTGTTTTCTTGTAAGTCCTAAAAGGTCTTTTGCTTGATGTTTCGGCCACCTGTTTTTTAATGTCAATCATTTCGTTGGACAGTGTTTTCAAGACCTTTTGTAGCCCCTCCATATCATATGGGTCTTTAGGGCTTTTCTTTTTGGAGTCTTCTTTAAAAGAAACTTTTTTGGCTTTTCTATCTTCCAAGGCAGCTTTCTTTTCTAAAGAATTAATGCGTTTTTCCACATCAAGTGATTCTTTCATGTTTTCTGCTAGGGTAGGTTTCCCAGCCTGATCTACAAAAATAGCTATATTGGCAGGTAGGGCAGTGATATACCATTCGCTTCGTATTTGTTCACTTGGTTTGGAAGCTGTAGGGGTTTTATTCAGGAGCTTATTGAAACGAGCATTAAATTCCTTGATGGGTTCCCTATGTTCTATCCTTAAGTTGGAGAGATCATTTATTAAGGTTGCTAAAGACCTATCATCTCCATACTTAGTAAGAAACTGCTCTTGGCATGTATTCCAGTCGGTAATAGATCCAGAGGGTAGAGAGAAATACCAGGATCCTGCTGATCCTTGCAAGGTATAAGGGAAAAGTCTGACAACAACATCTTCATGGGCTACCCCTTTTAGGTTGACCGATAACATGAAATTATTGATATGTTCTTCGGCCTGAGTTCCATCATCTGGGTTGAACTTAGGGAGCCATTTTTCGGGTGCATCTGGTAAAGGATGCAATGGCGCAGGCATATTGACCGCGCCCGGTCTGGTCCATGGATCTACCATTGTAATAGCACCAGGGGTTGATACTACTATTGGGGTTCCAGATGTATGGGAAGAAGATGATACTGAAGGGTGAGCCGATTGAGATGATGAAGCTTCCGTTCTCTCATGGACAACAATATGTAATGGAGGAGTGGGTGGTCGACTTTGCAGATGAGGAGATGAGATGGATGATGTGGATGAAAGTTCCCCACTATCAGACTCTTCAGTGTGTTTCTTGGCCCTTTTTCTTTCGGGCAAGGGGAACTCAATGGGTTCGACACCAAGTTTTCCACTTTGCAGTCTGGTAAGTGGATGAGATAGATTGAACTGTGAAGTCGCACTGCTTTGGGATACCTCAGATTTTTGTGGCGAGATCGAGAAAGTCTGAAGTTTATGGATAAGAGACTGGACTTCAGGAGATTCAAGACTCAATTGTTCTGAGGGCTGGTGGGTGTGAGCAGTGGTAGTTGATTCCTGTTCTTCTTGGTTACGCGTTGGAGAACCAACACGCGATCGAGAATGAATAGGAGAATTGGAGGGAGAATTACTCTTAGAATGGCTTATGGGTTTAGGTTTGCTTGCCATTCATAGTCGGGGCCCTCCTTCTAGCGCCAAAAATGTTGATGCCTCGAAAATCGTTGCACCAACATTGGGGGAAACCACCCGGTCCGGACCTTAGTGCAGCTCCTTTTCCGTTTGGGGTAGTGGCTCTGACTGGGGGTAATGGGACCAGTTTCCCAGAAATAGATAAATGGGATGAATGAATACTTTGTAGATTACAGTAGCGATAGGTGGATGACTAAAACTATTGACAGAAATATAAGTAAATAAAACTATCCCGGGAATCTATTTGAACTTCTAAAGCGTAGCTTTTGATGTTCTATATCTTAAAAATACAATTATATAGATGACTGCATTCTCAAAAAACAGATATTAAATCGTTAAAGATTGTTGTACCTAAATAGTTAGACACAACGATTAAAGCGATACTACTAGACTTTAAAGGTTCATACCATCAACGCATACATGATTAAAAATAAGGCATATCGTATAAACATCCAATAGTGGCATGAATAAGATTTCCTATTGTAGCGCATGCATACAATTAATGATAGCAGAAAATAATTACACAGCGAATTCACATACACAGACTGAATTCAAACAAAAGATAAAAATACCATTTGAATCGTAAGCCACTCCCGATATGAATCGCTATGTATGGCTTCTATCTCAACGGATAAACAATCTTCAAATCAATGACAGTAGTGCACAATTGAATCAAGAAATTTCTCCGTTAAAGTAAAAGCAAGTGGTCGAGTTTCATAAAAGAATAGAGGCTCAAGCACAATAGTGCAAACTTCAGTGTGTTAAATCTTATACAAAATTTTACGACCCTTTCTAAATACATGAAAGGGTCTATAAATACTATGCTAATGTAAATATCTACAAAAACAGAAAAGCTAACTAAGCTGATGTCAATAAATTCTTGTTGCTATTTTTGCTGGCAATCGGAGTAGCTGGATGATGAATCACTCTGTCGGCTGCTTCCCCTTGAACCTGAGTTGATTGATGGCGAGCATTGGCTCAACTTCAAGAGGTTTGTTGAGCCTGGAACTGAGCTGGGCAGCGTAGGTGGAGTCTTGGATATCGGGGATCATGCAATGAACAACATCGGTTAGGCATTTTAGAGCAGATCGTTGTTCACGTGGCTTGATTAGGAACCACCAATATGCTTCTATGTTTAAAGTGTCAACTGCGGTAATTGACTTTGCTCTGTTCTCTAAATCAGGGTAGCATGTTTGTTCCAATGTGTTTTCAATAGTAATTTTCCCGGGTGTGCATTGGGAAACAATATTGGCTAGATAAAGAGTATCATTCACTAGATGAGCCAAATTACCAGCAGTCAATGTACATCTTGATGCTGCCCTTTATGCCTTTAATACTTGTGTTTGCCATTCTGTAAACAATATATATTTATGGACCTCCAGTATCCTAGGCAAATTGGCTTCCTTTCCTGACTTTGAATCTTGCCATTCAAGATAGTTTGTGATTTCTTCTTCGGCTTGATTGTAGTCATCTCTGGCCTTCTCCACCTGCTCATTTACAGTTGCAGCTAACTCACAGAGCGGTTCCGCTTGAGAGAGGGATTGAGCCAGGAGTTTAACTTGCACTACAAGCGCCTTGTTGATTATCATTGCCTCTTTTTTAAATTCTTGTATCTGCGCATCTCCCTTGGTGGCTTCTAACTGTGCTGTAATTTGAGCAATACGCTCATCTTTGGCCTTCAAAGATTGCTCATTTGCCGCTTTTAGTTGCTCCAATGCCTCTGCCAATTCATTTTGTCTCTGGATGGCTGCCTGGGTGATCCTCTGTTTCTCCTCCTGCCATTGCTGCATCAATTGGCTATTGATTTTCTATTGTTCCAATAGGTGCTCGGTTGTGCGCACTGTTTCTTGTTGGTGTCCTGCTAATTGTTGCTCAGCTTGTATTACCCTTTGTCTGACATCTGCTAACTCCGCTTGAAGTGTTGAAATCTCCTGGTCTTTAGTCTTTAAGAGAAGGGTTACCTCTGATGCCTTGTTGATAGTGGCAGCCGAATAAGCTCCGGCATATTGCGATAACTTGGTCAGGTCATCAGAGGGATCAAGTTTCTCCCTCCAGACTACATTGCCTGTAAGTGATTGTTCAGGAAAGAGGGAAGGTTGATCAAGCCTCTGCCTCTTTCTTGATCGCTTTACTACGGCTCTATGCTTAGGGCTGTATAAGACGTTCAGTGGAGGAATGTCTTCTACCAGGAGAGTGATTTGGTCGCTAGGACCTTTTGGAATTATTTCTACGTTCATAACTTTGGGTGGGCCGGTGATTGTGCCCAAAGCCTGGGATGAGCTTTCCTTCTGTATGCCGCTGCTCTTAGGAGTCTCGATATTCTGTGAATCCTTTCCTCCACCGATAATAGTACTAAACTGCTGCCATTCCTTTTGCAGCTCAGGGTCTGTGACAGCACCCTTATTAGTATCGGTGGTATTTTGCTTGGACTGGGACTCTTTTAACAGTTGTTCCTATTTCTCCTTCTCTTGCTGCTCCTGTTGCTTCTGCCTTATCTCTGCCTGTTTCTTTTGCTGGTTGTCTTCTTGCTCCTTTCTATGCCTATCTTCCTCTTCCTTCCTCAAGCGTTCTGCTTGCTCTCTTTTTAGGAGTTCTGCTTTTTCTTTCCTTAAACGCTCTGCCTGCTCTTTCCTCAGCTTTTCCTCTTGAATTTTCTTTTGTAGTTCCTCCTGCTCATTGGTTTTGGTTTTCAGTGTAGTAAGGGATCCTTTCTGTTGTTGCTGGCCAGGCTCGCTTGAAGATTCCGCTTGGGTTGGCATTATTAAGTCCAGGGGCAGAGTTTGCAACCTCTGTTCCCTGAGCTTATTGAACTCAGATAACCCTACGTCATTATACCTTGTTCTAGCAAGCTCTTTAGCATGACCCATTGATTCCGCTGAGACAAAAATATCATCAAATATATCCTCTTTATGCTCAAATGTTGATAATTTGGCATGTTATAGAGCGGCGTATGCATATTTTTTTGGGTCATATGCTCTGTTTGGGATTATAGGAAGGTTTAGGGCTTGAATTTTCAAGGCTTCTTTTTCTGCATGTTTTAAATCATGCAAGGTAAAGACTCCACATCTGAAAGGAAAAGTTGGCCAGCCCCTTTTTTGCCTTAGCCTAAGAGTCTTTGTGATACTCTTAGCTGAAAGTTGGTAAGCAATTTCTCGGGCGAACAGTTTGTCAGGAACATACAAGGGAAGGAGATGGGGATTGGCTTGACTTCCATAGACTCTAACATACGTAAAATATTCTTCTCCAAACCAACTACCCACTGACAGCAAGTCAAAAGAGGCTAAGTAGGAGATCCTTGGAATGGGCTTATTAAAAATGGCATAATAGATAGGAACCATGAAACCATTACAAATTTGGTACAAGTGATTCTTATGAGACGACTTCCACATCTTGCGATGGTAAATATGGATGGGGGAGGGGTCCTGTGCGGTCCACCTCCAACCGAGAATGGGGAATTCAGAATTAAAGCATAATGTATCTAAAATATAAGCGTTGTAGTAGAACGGAGGAATTATTCTCTCGGTGACTCTAGTTTTATTCCTAAATTCACTAACAACCAGTGCAAGCTTATCCGAAAGGATAGTAGCCCAATCCATAATCCAACTGTTGACTGCCGCCTCCATGAGGGGAACCATTTCGATAGTGAAAATGGAAGAATCATGCAAACCCCATAATCTACACATCATTATAGCGGCATAGCAATAAGGTGAACACAAGGAGTCGACTGAGTACTTACCGGAGGATTCATGCTTGTGCTTATTTGGATTCTGCCTCCAATCTTTGATAGGTTCAGACTCAATTTCATTCTCACTTGCGAACTTCTCCAGAAATGCGCTATTGTAAACTTTCTCTGGCATAGGCAAATGATACATTTGCCTCAAATCTTCTGGCTTGAAGGACCCAAAAATCCTTCCATCTTTTGCGACGAAAGTTCTGTCCGTGATAGGAATTTCTTCAATTGCCCACTTGATAACATCAGTGTATGGAAGCATTTGCTCTCTTGCCGCTATCCTATGTAGGAAGGAGTCGGCCAAGTCTTTGAGAGTGCACTCTGATTTTTTGGTGGAATCTGCGGTAGCTTGTTCTACCACCTGCTCAGGTTTCTCGGCCTCTAGCAAATCATAAGTTCCTTGCCAAGTTGTTCTGGCAAGGCCCGCGCACGTTGTGTCTGATATCAAACCTTTCTTGTTGTTTACTATTAGTTGTGGCGCAGCTGGTGAATCAATAACGCCTGCAACCTTCTTCTGCTTTTTACCCATTATGCCTGAGTTGCTTCGAAAATCTGTATTCTGCACAGAGAGATGGTTTTGGTGTAACACTGAGATAACAATGAAAATCACAACTGATAGTAAAATAGAAAGAATAACGTCGATATACTTTGTCTTTATTAAAACAGTGCGGATACCATCTATAGGCAGATCTGAGGGGATGAATTCATTAAGGGACCGTATAGGACCTGCCACCTTATAAATGCTCATTAGTGCAATATTTGCTGAAAGATCTTTTAAATCATGCAATGGGCGTACTGGCGGCCGAGCGGGGATGATTATGCCTTAACTGTCATTAACTTGGGCTTTCCAATCACTTTAACGGCTTTTCGTTGAGAACTGTGCCTTATCGCATCAGATCGGCAAGGGGCGCGAGGGTAGTTTTAACAATGCTTTGAGTGTTGCCGATCGCGGATCGCCGATATCACATCGGCGAAAGGCCTATGCGCACTAAGGGTTCAACAGGGGAAGCCACCGATCGCCGATCGCCGATATCACATCGACGAAAGGCATATGTACAATGCTTGCGGTACGAAGGGAATTTTCGATCGCCGATATCGCCGATAGCTTTATCGGGTCGGGGCTTTAACGATGGGCGCAATAGTGGTGCACAAGGGAATTGCCGATCGCCGATATCGCCGATAGCTTTATCGCATCGTGGGGGAGCCTTTTGATTGCTTGGTGCATCCTTTATGTTATTGCGATATGCGTTCTTGCGATCGCTTTATCGCAATAAACACATATTTGCTTTATTTTCAATGTTTAAAAGAGATATTGCTTTTGAGGGTAAGTTTATAAAGCACTCCTTTGATTTGTTGGACTTTTACAAAATAAGAGTTATTGACATCAATTTTATTTTAAGAGGGACCCATTTCATCTTTTAATGGTTTTGTAAATAAAAATAAATATGAAATGGGGGGTTGTTTGCAAGGCACAACATTAACCTAACCATCTAGATGGTCATAGCTAAGTGTAATGATATTTGTAATGTATCCATCGCAGTTCCTGGCCTACAAACAAAAATATGCAAACAATTAAAAAACAATATAAAGAATTAGGCAAGAGAAAGGATATTAGCCTGAAACACTTGCACAACGAACTACAACTCTTAGAAAATGAGAGAACTCTATGCCATAGTATCTAATTCGAAAAATTTCATAACTTTAGATATTCGCTTAGAACCATAAATAAATGAACCTAGAGAGATTGTTTTCAACACATCTGTATTTGCGTTATATTGCTAAAACAAATAAAAAAAAAGATAAAAACTTATTATTAGCACAAGTGCTTTCCAAGTAAGATT
The DNA here is from genome assembly GCA_000404065.3 of Pinus taeda. NCBI lineage: Eukaryota > Viridiplantae > Streptophyta > Pinopsida > Pinales > Pinaceae > Pinus > Pinus taeda. Next base: position 96,243 of record APFE031743191.1, read on the forward strand.
GCTCTAACCATTCAATGTAATACAACTATAAATAATAACTTTAGTGAGAAAATGGTTTCCTAGATAACATCGATAATATGAACATATTGGATAGCTAGGAAATGTGGTTCATGTTTCTCTATTTGCTCTCTTTATATCCAATTACATGCAAAAAAACTCTATGAAATATTAGGCCACTAGAAATAATTGTTTACATCGTAAATTCAGGAAATGGTTTAGCCAACTAAGTTGACAGAAGACTAGAAGCATGTACCAAATCAAACCCAATTTTTGTGTCCACACAAGTTTTCTGGTTCACGGAATGATTCAAGCATTTTATAGCAATAAATATGATACATTGTGTCAAGAAGATGATAAACTTCATGGTATGCACATAAAAGATAAAAATGTGATCAATCACATATGAGTTAAATATAAAGAAATATTACAACCAGTAATGACCTTTATATTGATATTCAAAATAACATGCTTTGTAACTGTGGGGATCCTTGAAAGATATACTATCCAACCCTTGGTCTAACATAATGGGTCCACATGAAAAGGGACTAACCAAACACGAATCCTTTATCTGATCAGAAATTATATCTTGAAGATCATGAAAAGTAACTTGAAACAACTAGTAGTAGTTTAAGATTTAACTCATCACCAACGGATAAATTCTAAACAACGAACCATGCATGAAAATTTGGATCCGAGTTGCTTCAAATATCTCAACAAGATTGTGAGAACCTAATATAACCACTAGTAAGAGATAAAGTGCCTTGAATTGTTGATAGATCTTTAAAATTTCTGATGATGGATCATCAAATATGGGTGGCCTAGAAAAATAAATAGATAATGTGCCCCTATCACCAGATGTATCGATAAAAACATTATCAATGCCACTAGCTTGAATAAATTTAAGATAAGGCATACTGAAATATTAATGGATAGAGCATTTAAATGCATTAATCAGAAAACCTCCATTGATCCTTCATAGTTGGAACATCTTCCTCCTAATTCATGAAATATTTTAGGTTGAATAGATCATGAATAATAGATTCAAACTTTTCATCCTCTAATTGTAGTATAACACCATATTGTACCTAGTTACAATCATTACTATATAGATAAATATCTAAATAATCTAAAGGGTTTGATCATCTGACAAACATATTGAACATATTTGGGTACAATCAATATTTTGTTGAATATAAGGAAGGATTGAAAGAATACATAGAAGAAATGTCAGTTATAACTAAATCAAGTTGAAGACTAATTGAATATTTATAATACTCTTTCACATAATGATGAAATAAGGGCATATCACTATGATATTGAAATTGACCTACCACTACAAGAAAAATGGACATTGGTGAGGGGTGAAAAATGTCACCATAAGCTCATTGGTGATGGTCAAAAGAGCATTCATCACCAAAAAATGAACGTCACCAAAGGTGGTGCCACCAAAAGTATAGGTGTTTAAGTGACATGCAAAGTTTGTCACCAATAATGATTTATAATGACAAATAGTGACCGTCACCATTTCATATTAGCAATGGTGATGGACCATAGCCTTCATCATCACAAATTGAACGTCACCAAAGGTGGCATCACCAAAAGTATAGGTGTTGTAGTTACATTCAAAGTTCATCACCAATAATGATTTTTAATGATGGATAGTGACAGTCACCATTACATATGAGCAATGGTGACGAACCATAGCCTTGGTCACAAAAACATGAATGTCATCGAAGGTGGCATCGCCAAAATTATAGGTGGTATGGTGACATTCAAGGTCCATCACAAATATTGATTATAATGATGGATAGTGACCACCACCATTTCATATGAAAAACAATTATTTATTGTGATGAATCTTTAATGGCCACCACTATTGGTGCATATATATATATATATCTATATATATATATATATATATATATATATATATATATATATATATATATATATATATATATATATTATATATATATATGGTGACATTCGTTGACCGTTACCAAAAGATGCATTGCCAGAAGTATAGGTGTTGTGGTGACATTCAAGGTCCATCATGAATAAGTACTATAATGATGGACAATGATCATCACCATTTCATATCAACAACAATGATTTATGGTAACAGACCTTTGAGGGTCATCATTTTTTATGCGCGTATATGGTGACGTTCACTAATTGTCACCATTTCATACTTTTGGTGAGGGTCGAAAAATGCCACCAAATCTCATTGGTGATGGTCAAAAGTGCCTCCTTCACCCAAAATTGATGGTTGCCATTCCATATAGATATCAGGGCATGATGGAATCAAACCACCCAACTCCTTCTTGTGAAGAAGGTTCTCTTCCATTGAGCTAGCACCATTTAAAGAATTATACTTTTAAAAGTTAGACCTTGAAACTTCATAAATTTTAAATTATACAAATTTCAATAAATGAACATGAAACTATGGATAATCCGGATCATGCCACTACAAAAAACTACCACAGAAGCTTAAAATCTAACAAATATTTTACTAAACAAGCAAAGCAGCATCAAAGTTGCAGGTCCCTACCTAATTGTTATTGAAGTTATGAAAAATGGGTGGAGGGAAAAATAGTTATGTATAAGAGAATCAATATGTTTAGTTGAATACTAAAATAGAAGAGAAACTATGAATACATTTATAACTTATAAATGACATATAATTAGAAAATGCACCAAATATTGCAAAGGAATTGTCATAAATGGATAGAATATGGAAGAAGAGGATGCACAGACCTAGAACCCTTGTATATCTTGTCATGCCTTAGCACCTGACACATCTTAGAATGATTGGCATGTCTTCATACTATCCGGCATATGTTAGAATTCCCTATCATTCCCTAACACACGTTGGCAGTCATCACCTCACAACTAGCATTGTATTTTTCCATGCCTTGGGAACCTTACATTCACTAGAATACCTGGGCACTTCCTCGTTGTCATGCCCTCTGTTATCCTCCATAATGTCCCAGGCTGATGAGGAGATTGACAGAGGTAACCATGGAACAAGCTTTTAGTTTTGTAGCTAGCCCTCTGCTCAAAATATAAAACCTTTCTCTATTGTGCACTTTTCATAAAGATAAATCTGTGCATAAAATAGTACTAATAGGAACACCTAAATGAAGAAAAGTGAACATCGAAGTCAAACTATAAACGTATACTAAATATGGCTCTATATACGTTTGGGAAATGATATACAAGTATCTTTGCATAAGAAAACTATAATATGCCTAAAATTGATGTGCTTCTTTCATCGTTTCTATACCCTCACACAAAAACTAGAATTTGGAGCATGTACCCCATAGTTGTATGCATGCGCTGAAGTTGTAGTTTGAAAATATTTGCCAAGAAGAAGTGCTATTAAAGGAGAAACACCTTCAAAACAACATATAGTGTCTATTATGAATTCAACCCATTTGCACACAGTCCAAGGCTGCTACTCAATACACCTCTCCGCTAAATGGAAACTGCAATGTATTGTAGTGTTGCTAAAGAAAAAACACCTTTAGTGCAACACGGGTAAAACTCTAACATATATTGTCACTGTGGCCATGGTTGTAGAATATCTCATCAATATAGGTAACAATTCGATAATTGAAAAACCAAAAGGTAAGTTGCATAGATTATTTGAAATGACATATTTGGGCATGCTTTATTATTGTTTACGAGCATTAGTATAGAAAATGAAAGTTAGTCTATTACATGTTTATGTCACAGACCAAGGATGCAAAGAAATATATAAAATATTAAATAGCATGGATAAGTCGACTAGTGGCTCATTTGAAACATGAATGGAATTATCCTTGTGTGGGTTCAATCTAGTGGGTATAACTTTAAATAATAAATTGTTAGTTATGTTCTTGGAATTGTCTCACAATTCATGAAAAGTCCCAAATTTGTTCACTTGAAAGAAGCAAAGTGATTCGTTAGGTTTAAGGAATGGAACACCCTATTTGTAGGAAGATAACTTGAAATTAGTCAGGCATCTTATTTCTTTTCTTCATGTACATGTGTTCTTTGAAAATATAACTACATCCAAAGACTCAATAACAGCAACGGTAAAGTTTATGGATGTGAAGCAATTCAGAGAGAACCCATCGCTTAATGACAATTGAGCAAGGAATTTTTCAAAGGATTCAATCTTGCACTCATTCATAAAAGGGATGTTAGGGTATCCACCATCTTGCCAATAAACCAACTCCAAACATAATGTGAAAGGCAGGTTAACTATGAAACCTGTTTCCCACTTTGTAGTATTATTGCCTCTTAAATTCTGACAGGTATGTGGAAATATAGATCCACAAAACTCGTGCCAGGTAAAGTCTGCATCAAACAATTACGATGTGCAAGCTTGACACATGATTTAGTTTCCCTCTAAAAGAGGGTAAGTCAAAATATTATGACAATATTAATTGTAATTTGATCATACACTATTGAGGTATTACATGGAATAAATAATATACTATCAATGCACTAATGAAGAACTCATATTAAAAAAAATTCTTATTTCTACAATAGCGCCACTCTTTGGATTATTGGACAAAGCACCTAACCTACATGGAAAAATCTTTCTAGAATATAGTACCTACTACCTAGAAGTGTGTCCACTACTCAAAATATAGAACCCTTCTCTACTGTGCACTTTTCTTAAAGATAAATTTGTGGATAAAACAGAACTAAGAAAAACAACTAATTTAAGAAAAGTGAGCATGTAAGTCAAACTATAAAAGCATACTAAGTATGGCTCCATCTAAGTCTGGGGAACACTAAACAACCATGCTTCCACACAAAAACCACAAGATGACTAAAATCGATGCACTTATTTCATCGCTGCTACAACAACATAGGAAAAGTATAATCTACAACATGTATCCCAAGGATTCATGCATGTAATGAAGGTGCTCACCGAAAGGATCTATTGAGATGAAGTACGCTTGAAGGAGAAACACCTTAAAAAGAATAGATAGAGTCTAATGTGCATTCAACTCATTTGCACACAGGCCAAGGTTGCTATTGGGTACACTTCTTCCCTAAATGGAAATTGGAGTGTATTTCTCCTATACTAAAGGAGAAACACCTTCAAAGAAACACAAATAAAACTCTAACATATATTGTCATTGTTGTATCCGTTGTAGAATATCTCATCAATATAGGTAATAAATTCAATAATTGAAAAACCAAAAGGTGAGCTGCATAGATCATTTGAAATGATAGATTTGGGCATACTTAATTATTTTTTTGGAGTGCTAGTACAGAAAATGCAAGGTATCAAGTTGCATCTTTATGTCATAGACCAAGGATCTAAATAAATATAGAAAATATTAGTTATCATGGTAGAAGTCAATTGCAGGCTCTTTCGAAACAAGAATGGAGTTCTCCTTCTGAGGATTCTAATATAGTGGGTATAGATTTAAATAATAAATTTATAATTATGGGGTTGGAATTGTCTCACTATTCATGGCAATTCCCGAAGTTGTTCACTAGTAATAACTAGAGCGATTCATCAGGTTTATTAATGGGAACACCATATTCATAGGGAGATAACCTAAAATTAGTCGGGCATATTATTTATCGTCTTCTTGTATGTGTGTGCTTTTGAAAAGTTATCCACCTCCAACGACACAAGAAAAACTCTGGTAAAGTTTATAGGTGTGAATCACTTCTGAGAAAACCCAACACTTAATGACAATTGACCGAGGAATATGTCAAAGGACTCCATCTTGCACTGAGTCATAAAAATGAAGGTGGGGTATCTATCATCTTGCCAATGAACCAACTCCAACCATAATGTGAAATTCAGGTTAGCTGTGAAACCTGTTTACCACTTTGTAGTATTTCTTCCTCTTGAATTCCAACAGGTATCTTGCTACTTAGATCCAAAAACCTTGTCCCATTTAAACTATGCATGGTAAAATTGTGACATGCAAGCTTGACAAACACTCTAGCTTCCCTCTAAAAGAGCATAAGTCAAAATATTATCACAGGCTTAACTGTATTTTATCATACTCTATTGAGTTATTATATGGAATAAACAATATACTGTCAATCCACTAATGCAGAACTCAAAATAAACAAATTTCATGTTGCTACAATAGTGCCACTCTTGGGTTTCTCCAAGGAGCCACTAATTTATACACGTTTTGAATCTTTACTTGGCCTACATAAAGATTAAGCAATGGTAGTGATCACTCTTTTCCCTCCCATGGAAGGTCTATATAGAGTCAGTAATAAATTGATTTAGTAGTGAGGTATATCCTTGACAAATGGGAGTCTCACTCTGCAACTCTAATATAGTGGCAAGGAAATATTCAATTGTAAATGTCTAATCTCCTACAATGTAAATTTCTAGAGAAATGGCCAACCTAAATCTGTCCATTGTCCAGATATGCCGAAAAACCCATGTATTTTTGGACTCTGGTTGTGTGTTATAAAGGGGAAATCACATAAATTCCTTTACCAAATGTTAAAAAATGTGACAACTTTCGACTTCCAATTTTTCATCTGAAAATGTATGAATTAAAGAAGATTTGGGATCATTCTAAACCAAATAGGCATCATGATTCAGAAATGGATATTGTAAACTATCAAGAACATATTCTAAATTAATACCTTTGAAGTTCAAGCCATGATAAGAAGAAAACATATCATCTGATACACTTGTATATTCATCACCATATGTGAATGCAAACAAATATTTCACTATGATGGCTATCAGTATAATCCACTTGAATGTATGGTTTAGAGTCTCTTAATAGGTTATCAACATTATTTGATTCATGATCAACTGATAGTATAGGATCAACATTCTAAAGGGGGGAAGAAATATGGAAAATGTCTCCAACATATTTCTCCTGTGTATATAAGATACCACTACCTTAATCTATATTCTAACTTGAAACAACATGTTGAACATGATTATGAATTGAATTTGGTGAAACAAGCGGATCACAAAACAGGGAATCATGAGAGGTAACTGGTAAAATATTTAAATTATTCTCAATGGAAATGAAACTTATATTTGGATTAGATTCATGATTGGACATGTACATCATTATGATCTTAAAAAACCAAGGAATCAATATTCACTCTAGGCTCCATGAAATTATTAAACCATTGCAATTTTTTCTCGATGGGTTGTGGATCATGAGAAGTAGATGCAGGTTAAATGGATGGATCAAAAATTTGATTTTCATACTTCTAAACTTCATCGTCATCACCAGGAGGAACCCAAATTGGTGCTACAAAAAGGATGAGGATAAGGAATAAAATAAATATTAGGTTCCTCCTCGGAAGATTGAGGTATTTCATGGTTTGTAAATGTTCCTGAGAGAAAATCCTTAGGGGTATAGATACAAAGTATTTGAATAAAAAAACAATTAGGCTCTAAAATGTGTTTTTGATAAAATCATAACCAAAAGCTTCTTTAGGAAACTCATAGCAAACAAATGTTATCACATACATATTGATAATCATACATGTCAAAGGCTTCATGAATATCCTGAAGAAGTTTTTTGAAATGAATAGATGGTAGTGTGTGATACCATTTTTTGACTTGAAATTCAAGTGTGAGGGTGAAAAATGTCATTTGAACATATTTATAATGAACTAATTAAAGAGATAAAAATTAAAAAATTAAAAGAAGTGTCCAATGATAGTTAGTTTACCATGACCATAAAACTTAAAATTAGACAAGATATGAATAATTTATATGGAGATGGTAAGATCAATATATTTTGAAAAAAATCACAGGATTCCAATTTTGGAAAGATCGATTTGTCATGAGAGACTCAAATTACACTCAACGAGAAAACATTGACCGTTGTCTCACCTTCTAGTTCCATAATCTTGATGGTATTGGATACCACCAAAATCAAGGGGATCTCCCCAATGTGAAATACCAATTAGACCTCACGTTGTTTGTAGTAGGAGACCCATCTAGACTATCGGCATAGCCACCATAACCTAAATGTTTTCATTTGTTTTAATTAAGAGCATAAGATATCGTATATATAACACTTGAACAAGCAATTTGAAATTATGTAGCACAATTTGCAATATATAAAAGGATACATTCATGAGATGGAGACAAGAGTGAGTCTCTGGAAGGAAGTAATAGTACTATCCCAAAAGAGGCACACGAAAAAGGGAAAGATTCATTGATTAACCTGAAAATTAGTTGACAATAAAAAAGCAGTTCATGGAAACAAATAAAGCACACATTCAACAAGGTAAGTACTAAGGTCAATGAAGTAGTTAAATTTACTTAGTACATGTGAATATAACATATACAACAAAAAACCAAAGAATAGTCTCAAAAAATCCACGATACATGAATGAAAGTATGTGGGCTCAAAGTTCTTCAATATTAGGTTGAAGATCCAAGTACACTCTTACAATGGTGAGGCACTAATTCTAGTAGTGGAACATGATTCACTTCTTTCTTCTCAAAAGAATAGTTTTCCCTGCTATGGCAAGTTAGGGAAGCCAATATTAGCTCTCCAAAGGCTAAGCCTCCAAAAGCACATTTATTGAGTTATAAGGTTTCTTTTATAATAAGACGAATCACCTTTCATATCCCCATGACTCATCTTAGAAAACCTTCATTCCTCTTGGAGTTCTAATATGTCCTTTATTCTTTTATAAATGACTTTTGGACTTCTCCTAAAGAATATTTTTCCCATATATGACTATGTGAATTTCATATTCCATATATCACTCTTCAGTTTATACAGATTAAATTTTGTCCTTTTCTTGGGAATGCAAAATTACATTCCACATGATGATGTGGCATGACATATGGAAACATATGACATAATGATGAAACTTTTACAAGTTACAACTTGACAGTGGTGACATGCATCTCATGATGATGTGGAAATGCCAAGTTGTTCTCTTTGTTTCTTTGCCTTCAATATTCATGAAAGATTTGATCAAAAAATTATCTTTAGGAAACATCATCTTTCTTGTTTATATTGGCCATCTAAAGGGTCTTGGATCAGTATCACAATATTTTGAGTCATTAGACAATGTCTTCCTTCTATCATAGTCCATGATCTTTTTCTCATCTTGTTGATAGTTTTCCTTTGTGATTTTTCTCTGCAAATTCTCCTTTGTTTCTTTCCATTGCTAGGTTCCTCGAGCATCTCCTTGTCATGGTGAGAAATTTCTCCCACAAATGAAGGTAATTAATGATAAGGAAAACTCAATGTTCAAATCACCTATTATATCTCTACCAAGCTCACAGAATGGGCTATTTATGATAGACCTATGGAAGGATTGAAAGTATGCTTGACAAGGAGGGCTCCAATGAACTCAATAATGGCTTGGAAAGGCACCACGATTCATTATTACTCTGCTATGCATAGCAAAGAGGTTCTCTCCTTGGCCAAGTGTTGTGTGGAAGCTCAAGGGACAGCGTAATCGAATTCTTGATTATTATTGTGCCATGCGGCAAAACGGAAACAAAGGAAGACTATTCTGGTGTATTTTTATTCCTCAAGGGCTAAGAGGAGGCCTCCTAGAGCCTTATTCCTAAGCGATGCATTGGGAGAGGGAGGATTTACAAGTGTTCAGAGCATAGAGGAAGAGGAAGGAATAATGGTGAAGGATTAATGCTTAACATTGATTTATGCACTAAAAGGAAGAGGAAACCACAAGGAAAACATTATTTTCTAACAAAGGTCTCATTGTCTACTGAGGGAGGCTGGACAAGGCAATGATTGAGAACAGAAAGGGACAAAAGTGATCAGTGGAGGCATGATTAAGCCTTGTTACTATGTGATGCGTAAGGATGAAGTGGAGGCTTGATGGACAATGGATTGTTTCTTAACTGGGGGTTAATGTTCATTTCAATGCACTTTTCCTCTTCTGTTAGTGCAATCTAACCCAATAATGGCTAATGCTTCATCTGGAATGTGGATTTCACTAAGAGAAGCACTAGAAGGGAAGTCTCCTTGCCTAGGAGGGTTTTCAATGCATTATGAGGATAGGAATTCCTTTTCATTTGATAGATTGGTTACAAAAGGGGGTTGAAGGAGTCCTTGATATCAACTAGGAATTATCTTTATGACCTATAAGCTCATTGTCATCAAATCTTGATACAGACAGTCACTATGAGGAAATAGGATTAGGTGATCGTTCTTGGAAGATTCTTGATGTGCATTGATTTGAGGTAGTCATGAGAAAACATAATGCACAAGTCTTGGCGATAATGTTTGCATCATTGAGGCTCATCAATGAGTGAACCTCATCACTTGGTAAGAAGTTTATTACCTTTATAACTTCTACTTGCGAGAAAGACCAAGAAAATATCCAAAATACCTAGGTGTGAGGCTAATATAGTATGAGAAGGAAATGAATTTAAAAACAAATAAAAAATGCACCACACACATTAAATTATTCAATACAAGCGATGAGAATACACAAGACTCATGAATAGTAGCCATACCTAGGAATGATAGGAAAGAAACACTTACTTCTAAGTGAGATATTTTCTCTTTTATGAGTTATTATTGGATATTTTTTTAAATCTTCTATGCTTGAATTTTTTATTTTTAACTTTTAACTTTTATTTCTTCTATTGTAGCTTTTTTTCTCATTTTCATTTTTATTTGTTTATTTATTTGTTTAATTTTTTTTTGTTACACAATTATTTTGATGCTAAACTAGAAACGTGACCCCACTATGTATCAATTTCATAGTTAATTTTTTTTTTAATGGATCAAATTCTCTCACAATGTGTTTCATTTTTTATGGTTCAATTTCAAGTTTTTATTGCACTAGGTCAACGTCAGCCCGACTATGTGTCAATGTATCAAGTTTCCTTAGACTAAGATTTTCAAACATCCACATTTTAAACATTTTTTAAAATAATACCTTCAATATAATCGCTCTTCGCTTTAGGTATTCATTTTTAAGATTTTTATTAGTCATAGTTTTTTATTTATAATTATATAATTGAAATATGTTGAAAATTTAAGCTCTTTTATACTGAGGAGATTTGGTTCTAATTCCATGGCTGAAAAACATAAAAAATTTAATGGTTGAAAATTATTGGAATCTTTAGGTTTTCCACGGATGTGATATTTTATCTTGAATGTTATGATTAAAAACTATAGAAATTTTAAGTGTTTTCAGAGTCATGATATTTTAGTTTTATTGTTCTTGCTAAAAAATGTTAGCATTTAAGCGAGAAAAGAGGTTGATGCAAAGTAAAGAATTTTCAGTTTCATGATGGTTTTTCATGTTTATTACACAACAACTTGATATTTTAATGTCATTATTAAAGAAAAATGAAATTTTAACACCAAAACAAATGTTAATGCAACACCAACAATCTTTTCATTTTCTGAGTTTATTTTCACGTTTATTGCAATTACTTTATTTATCAATATACATTTGATGTAAAATTAAGTTAAAATTGAAGTATTTTTTTATTTTATTTTCACTTGTGGTTCGGGGATACCCATGGTCATTGGGTAGCTGCTACATCCACATGAATAATATCTAGGGTGGACCCTACCCGAAGGGGATCAACACCCCTCAGCCATATTTACTTGACCTGACCCCAAGAGCTTTCAGGAATTTACCCTGTGACCTCCCATATGGCGAGGCCCCAACTTGACCGATTGAGCTAACCCTTGGGGCTTAAAATTGAAGTATTTTTTTATGGCTAACATTATTTTATTGTTATTAATATTTTAATTTTTAAACGAGTATGATTTTATTGTTTTTAAATGTAACATTACGTGACATATGTTCCATATCATTTTCATAATGCCCTCAAAGTAACAATTAAAAAATAAAAACAAAATAGGAAAAATAATAATTGAAATGAAATTATACAAGCTATATAAAATAAATTTAAAGATAAAAAAACAAGCCAAAACTATTTCACAATTTTTTAAAAATATTTAGAAAATAATAGAGAAATAAAAAAAAGGCTCTATTAAAGTATAAAATTTCAAACATTTAAAAATATGAAATTGAACAAAATTAATTAAAAAAAAAGGCATTATAAAAATATATATATATAAAACAATATTTGGTGTGCTTAATCAACATCCCATTGGCACTTGCAAGGTGATGTTGTCATCAAAGCCTAGTTAGCTTGCCACAAAGTGTTTCTAGTAGGGTGGACGGAGAAATTCATAACTCCAAACGATGGTAAAATATCTATGAAATTCTTGATTACATAACGCAGTTTTATGAAAATCAAGGAAATGATGTAAGAATCCTATAGGAAAGACTGAAAGGGCCAAAATGGTCCCTATCCTCACATAAATAATATAAAAAGTCAAACAAAAGGTTGGAAATATACGAACCATGGTTCTTCCAAGACATGAATTGCTATACATTCTTGAAACATATGCATATA
>APFE031743191.1:114966-127357 GCA_000404065.3 Pinus taeda
TGATGACTATGAAAACATAGTCATTGCCATGCTTAGTATAAGAAAGACCCAACATATAATCCATGGAGATTGATTCTCAAGGCTAACTAAGAGTAGGAAGAGGACTATATAGCCCTTGATTATTGACGGTCGATTTTGTCAATGACAAGCAGTGCAAGATTCGATGTACTTCCCAACATCTTGTTAAAGGCTGGTGGAAATAAAATTAATTTTGTAGCACTACCATTGGTTTCTCTACATTGAAATGTCCAATGACCAGACTCTAGTGTGCCTCCTAAATCATCTTGGAATTCTTGCTTTAAGGAACATAATGGTGTCCCTAGTGGCCTAAGGGTGCATCCTAGAGGTGAAAATTTGGAACTTATTTGCCTTTCAGGAGCGTCTGGTATGTGATGCCATATTTTGGATGTCTCTTCTAAAGATGTGGCCACCCCACAATGTTATGCCCACAAGAGTCAAGCATAGTGGTCAAAACCATGATCGATGGTCGGTTGAGGAAGTCTGCAACGTTATTGGTGCTTCCCTTCTTGTAATTACTTTTCAAATGGAAAATGGAACTACTATAGGTAATTCGACCATTTCTTATGGTTATTGTTCTACAACTTCCCTTGTGCATGTATGAACTACACGGCTCGATGGTCTATGTGGATGACAATTTCCTTCCCCCGAATGTAATGCTTCCATTGTTGGCAGGCCTACAAAATGGAATACATATCTTTCTCATAGGTGAGATACCTTCAAACTGTGTCTAAAAGTTTATCACTATGATATGCCACTGGATGCCTCTGCTGAGTAAGAAATACACCAATAGCATAGTCGTAGGTGTCTATCTTGATCTAAAATGGTTGATGCAACTCTTGTAATGTGAGAACTAGGGAAGAGTAGAGGTGATGCTTCAATTGAGAAAATGCCCTCTCTTGGGATTTAGACTAAAATAACTTTGATTTTTCTCCTCCCTTGGTGACTTGACTCAAACGCCAAGTGACAAGAGAGAACCCCAACACGAACATGTTGTAGAACTTGGAAAGACATAGAAAGCTACAAAGTTATGTTATAGTGGTTGGGGCTAGCTAATCTCAAATGACTTATATCTTTGCCAGGTCCACATGCATACCTCTCTCATCAATGATGTACCCCAAATATTGAACATGGATCCTACAAAAAGTGTAACTATCCAAATTAGCACAAAAATTGTGTTGTCATAGTGTTTGGACAACCTGTTGAATATGGTGGGGGTTCTCTTCCCAACTCTGTCTGGATATCGTAATGTCATCCAAATACACCACCACGGATTTGTTTGGGAAGGATTGCAAGATTTTTTTCATTAGAATAATGAAGGTTGTGTGGGAATTTTTCAACCCAAAAAGCATAACCAACCATTCAAAAATGACCTTCTTGAATTTAAAGGAAGTCTTCCACACATCGGAATGTTTGATTAGTACTTAGTGAAAAATATATTTCAAGTCAATATTTCTGAAATATTTACCCCCTTGAGTTGGTCCAAAACATCATCAATCTATAGGATTGGATCTATTCTGAGCAATGATATTCTTGAGTGCGTGATAGTCAATATAGAGTCTCTAGGTACCTTCCTTATTCTATAACAATATGATTAGGCTCCCACGGGGTGATGAACTTGGCCCGATGTTCCCTTTCTACAATATCTCCTCAATCTGCCTCTTTATTTCATCCATCTCTAGAATAGAGGATCGGTATATCGGTCCATTCGGGATTGGCGTGCCCAGGGTAGATCGATGCAGTGCTTCACGTGATAGTGTAGAGGTACCCATCTGGGTGACGTGAATATGTACTTGTATTTCTCCACAAACATTTCCATATGTTTTTGTCATGCGTAGGAGCCCTATTCGGAGGTTGTGGCCACAATCGTCTTCTTTCCCTATGAATCATAAGGAAAAAAATATCCCTAGTCTGGGAAATGATCACACTGTATTGCTTCGCAGTGATAAAATAAATGGCAATATGCAATGCTCCCTTTGGTATCATAAACAACCTTTTTCCCAAAGTAATAATAAAAGTATGAGGCCTAAACTCATATAAACAATACCTCTTCTGCAAGTATGGTTGGGCTAATAATACATTAAAAACATTAAGAGGAGAAACATCATAAAGTACCTCATCTGTGAAGTGCTCGATGTTGTAGGAAAGGGAAAATTGTTGGCTGGCGCGTACATCTCACCCTCGGTAAAGACACCTTATGGTGTACAACTACAGGTGTGGTTTGTTTGGTAGGCCCAACCGCGTCATCGCCTATACTAAATTGAGGTTATTTTGGCTCCCGCTAGCAAAAATGACTTGCAGTGGAGAACCCTTCACCCACATATGTGAGTGGAGGAGCCACTCCCCCTCATATGAATCTTCGGGCTCATCCTTCTGGATCTTCGTGGTTGAAAAAGTGGTACTAGGATCTGCACGGATAATATTCTTCCCTTCTCCATTCTCATTGTCTCTTTCTGACTCAGAGCTAGAACATGGATCGGATTTGGAAGCCTCGATCTCATCCACCAATGACTTCTTGGCCCAACACTCACTTGTGTTGTGAGTGGGGCTCTTATGGAACTCACACTATTTCCCTGTGTCCTTCTTTGTCTTCATAGCATTGTTCTTTGATTTCCACTTTGGTGGGTTGTCCTAGTTTGCCCCAACTTGGATTTTTATTTTGCTCTAGAATTTGGGGGTGCATTTCCCTTACTTTAGATTCGTAGATCTAAAGTCTCACCTTTTTTGTTCAAATTTATGTTTGATCTTGGCAACATATTGATAGGTGGTGTCAAGTGAGAAGATTTCCAAGAACTCCATCTCTTCTTTGATGTACTTGAGTAGACAGTCATAGTACTTGAGTACCAAATCCTTCATACCAAACTTCATGCAAAGGGTATGAAAAATATTTATAAACTTTGACACATCTTGATCCCTACCTTGGCACCGTGTGGTCTACTTTATGTATTTATCTTCATTTCTCCTAATAGGGTAATATTTCTCCTGGATTTCATCTCGAAAAGAATTCCAAGTCGATGTGACTGAAAACAATGAGGATTCCCTCTCATTCTGTTGTTCACAGTAGGTTTCCCACTAATCCTTGACATGTGGGCCGAATTTCAGGAGTGAAAAGTATCCTTCTCTTGACTGGAAAAGTCATGAACTTAAACATATCCTTCCAACATATTTAACAATTTATTTAAGCTATTTTCATCTATCTAATCTTCAAATATCAGAATATCAAAGTTAACTTGAAACTTAAAAGGAGTGGTGCCTCCAGAGAGGCTACTAGATGAATATGTGTTGCATATCGATAGTTGCAAAAGGATCTCAACAAATTTATCCATCATTGCATTCCTATGTCAGTCTTTCACTTCCTCGAGTAATATCTTGAAAGGATCTCCTACCCCCTTGCATTTCATTTCTTCCACCATCGGAGGCCATCAGGGTTTATGAGGTTGGTCCTTCAAACTTTCAACCAACTTGAGCCTTAACTTCTTATACCCTGACCTTGTTGGGACCCTCAAATAAAAACAAAGAAAGATAAGACCACTCTAATACCACTGATCCATAATTCTGCAAGAATGCAATAAAACACAAAACAACACATAAACATAGATATGCAGCAGAAATAAAACTTCATTTCATTAATATCAAAGAAATCAAATATGCTTACATATAAAAATGGAAATAAACTAGCTCAAGTGATGGTAGCTTATCTGTGAGAAGATTTTTGGCATAGACATGCCTCTAAACTATGTCACAATGATGTTCAAGGGAATTTTCATTATTGAACAATAAGGGAAAACCCTAAAAAACGAAAAACCTAACCCCAAGAGATGGAACAACAAGAGTTTGTGTGCTCCATTTGGGCTATTGGGAAGCCAATTGCTCGAGTTTGTAACTTGGTCATATTGTCTTTGCTTAGCACGTGTAATACCTCGTCAGAAATATCTCTTCGATTAGTGCAATGTTTTCTGAAGGGCCTTGGCTACAACCATGGGCTTACTATAGAAATAAAAGAAAACTTCATTTATATGGGGTCAAAACTGCTTCAAAAATGCATGACCTGAAAAATTGATACAAATAGTAAATGCTAATAAAAACAAGGAAGATAAAGAAACGAAATGGAGGTATAGGTGGAATAGGCAGGTCGCCAATAGTATGCACCTGGAACAATGTTGTCAATCTTCCTCTTGACTCATGAAAGGTATACATTTGAATAGATAATGAATAATAGATTCAAACTTTTCATCCTCTAATAATAGTATCACACCCTGTTGTACATGATACCATCAGGGTTTGCAAGGCTTGTCTTGCAAAGGATCAACCAATTTCTGCCCTAACTTCTTATACCCTAACCTCATTGGGGACCCTCAACGAAAAAAAGAGAAAGAGGAGACCGCTCTAATGCCATTGATCTGTACTTATGTAGGAGTGGAACAAAATACGGAAATACACATAAACATAGAGATGTAGCATAAATAAAACGTCATTTCATTAATATCAAAGAACTCAAATATGCTTACATACATAAATGGAAATAAACTATCTCGGTTGATCATAGATTATCTCTAAGAAGAGATGTGGTGGTTTCATGCCTCTGAACTATGTTACAATGAGGCTTAAAGAAATTTTTATTATTAAACAACAAGGAAAACCCCTAAACAACCAAAACCATAACCATAGGAGATGGAACACCAATGGTTTGTGGGCCCCATTTGGGTTGGTTGGGTAGTTAATTTCTTCGATTCATAACTTGGTCATATTATCTTTGTTTGGCACATACAATGCCTCATTGGAAAGATATGTGTGAGTATTACAATTTTTTCTGCAGGCTTTTGGCTACATCCATGGTCTTACTGCAGACCTAAAAAAAATTCATTTAGGGGGTCAAAACTTCTATAAAAGTTCAAGACCCAAAAACTTCTAAAAATATTAATTGATATTATAAACAAGGAAACTAATGAAACCAAATGGACATCTATGTGGAATAGGCAAGTGGCCACCAATATCCACCTAGTACAAAGTTGTAAAATCTTGCTCTTGAGTCATGAAGGATATATACAGTTCAACAGATCAGGAATAATAGATTCAAACTTTTCATCTTGTGATTGTACTATCACACCATCTTGTACCTAGTTAAAATCATGACTTCCTAGATAAATATCTAAAGAATCTAAAGGGTTTGTTGGTGTAAACAACTTTTTAAACATATCTTGGTATAATGAATAGTGTGTTGAAGATGAAGAAAGAACGAAAGACTCAAGATAAGAAATGTCAGCTATAATTGAATCAAGTTGAAGACTAATTGAATCATCATAATCTTCATCAATCTAATGATTAAATATAGTAATATCATTATCATGTTCAAGTTCACATATATTTACGAAAGATTCGAAAACTGAATAACTTACCACTTCAGGTTTCACATCAAAATATGTATGAATTAAAGGAGATTCATGATTATTATGAATTGAACGAGAATCCTGATTCACAATGCATATTGAAAAATATAAGGAACATATTATGAATCAATACCTTGGAAATCCAATCCATTAGAAGAAGAAAAGGTATCATCCAATCTACTTGGATATTTACCACCATATGTGAATGGCAACAAAGATGTCATTATGATGGTTATTCAAACTATCCACATCAATGCAAGGTTTAGAATCTTTTGATAGGTTATCAAGATTGTATAATTCATGATCAAATGATAATATATGATAAACATTCTAAAATTGGGAATAAATATGGAACATGTCTACAAAACATTTGTCCTCTGAATATGAGATACCACTACCTTATTCTAGATTCTCACTTGAACCAACATGATCAACATCATTATGAGTTGAAGTGGGAGGAACAAGTAGATCACAAAACAGGGCATCATGTGAGATATGTGGTAAAACATTTAAGGTATCCATTGAGGAAACCAACCTTATATTTGGATCAGATTCAAGACTGAACCTATGTATAATATTATGATCTTAAAAAACCAAGGAATCAAGTTTCACTCTACATTCAATGCAATTAATGAAATGATCCAAGTTTTCCTCAATGGGATGTGGATCACAAGAAGTAATTGGAACTTGAATGGATGAATCAATAGTTTGATTTTCAATTTTTCCAACTTCATCATCATCACTAGGATCCACCGAAAAGATTACTAGAAAAGGAGGAGGATAAGGAAGAAAATAAGTATTAGTTTCCTCCTTGGAAGATTTAGGTATCCCATGGCTTGCAAAGGTTCACGAGGGATATTCATTGAATTGTTCAGATATAAAATATTTGGCTAAGAGAAGAATTAGGCTCTTAAACATTTTCTTGATAAAATAATGATTAAAACCTTGTTTAGGAAACTCATAGCAAAGGTGAAGACATCGATCAAGGAAGGCCTTTTCAAACTCACTAGGTTCAATTATAAGTAAACAAATTTTATCACATACATATTGATAATCATATATGTCAAATGCTTCTGGAATCTCCTTAACAAGTTGCTCAAATGAAAGGATGGAAGAATTTCATAATGTATGATACCAATCGTTGACATGACCTTCAAATGTGAGGGTGAACAACATCTTTTGAACATATTTACAATTAACAGCATTAAAGGGACACAAATGAAAAAAAAGAAAGAAGTAATGACGATTAGTTTTCCATTGCCATCAAAGCTAAATTAGACAAGTTATGAATAATTTGTGTGGATATGGTAGGATCAATATGTTTGAAAAACATAAAGGGATTATGATTTGGGAAATATCCATTTAATACGAGATATTCAAAATAGACCCAATGAGAAAATATTTTCAACCGGTCCTTCTGTTAGTTCCATAATGTTGACGGTGTTGGATACTGCCAACATACAGGGGATATCACCAAGGTGAAGCCCCAATTAGAATTCACATTGTTTGGAGTAGGAGCACCATCTAAACTATCTGCCTGATCACCATAACTTAAAGGTTTTCCTTTGTTTCAATTAATAATATAAAGGATTATATGCACAATCCTTGAACAAGAAAGTACGTTGACATTATGTAGCACCAATTGCAATAAGTATAAAGAGAAATTCATGAGAGGGAGACAAGAGTGAGTCTCTTGAAGGAAGTAATAATACTATCCCAAAATAGGCACATGAGAGAAACGAAATGTTCGTTGACTAACCTAGAAATTAGCTCACAATATAACAATGATTGATTGAAACAAATACAACACACATTGAACAAGATAAGTACGAGATTCAATCAAGTGGTATAATTTCCTTAGTACGTATGAATATAAAATATATTTCAAACATCCAAATAATATCATCAAGACATCTATGATACAAGCATGAAAGTATGTGGGCTCAATGAGCCTCAACATTAGGTGAAAGATCTAAGTACACAGTTATACTAGTAAGGCACTAGTTCTAGTAGTGTAACATTGATTCACTTCTCCAAATAATAATTTTCCCTTATATGCTGAGTTAGATAAGCCAACACTATATCTCCAAAGGCTAAGCATCCAAAATCCCTTTTCTTAGGTTACGAGGTTTCTTTTACAACAAGAGGAATGACCATTCATATCCTCATGACTTAGCTTGAACTACCCTCCTGAATCTTTGACTTCTAATACGTCCTTTTGACGTCTCATAATGAATTTTGGACTTTTTCTAAAGACTCTTTTGTCCATATATTTATATGTTAATTTCATATTCCACATATGCCTCTTGAACTTTGGGACATTACATTTTTTCATTTTCTTGAAAATACAACATTACATTCCACATGATGATGTGGCATAACATATGGAAACATATGACATAGTTATGACACTTTTACATGTTACAGCATGATAATGATGACATGGAGCTCATCATGAGGTGGCAATGCCATGATGTTCCCTTTGTGTTTCTTTGTATTCAATCTTCATGAAAGATCTCATCAACATTTCATCTTTATGAAAGATCCTCTTTCTTGATTATCTTCACTATCAAAAGGGTTTTGGATCAGTATTGGAATCTTCTGAGTCATTAGGAAATGTTTTATTTCTATCATAGTCCATGATATGCTTCTTGTCCTCATAATAGTTCTCCTCTGTGCTTCTTATCTGCAAGTGCTTCTTTCCATGTCTAGGTTCCTTAAGCAACTCCTTCTCATTGTTATAAAGTTCTCCTTCCAATGAATATCATTCATGATAAGGAAAATTTAGTCTTTAAGTTACCTATTCTATTTGTGCCTAGCTCACCGAATAAACTACTTATAGTAGGCCTATGGAAGGATTGAAAGCACGCTTGATAGGTAAGCTGAAGACGAACTCACTAGTGGCCTAGGAAGGCACCATTATTCACTATTTCTATGCTATGGACTATAAAGAGGGTCTTAGTTTGGTCCAGTGTTGTGGGGAATCTCAAGGGACAAGGTGATGAGCTTGTTTATTATGATTATGCCATGTGCCAAAATGGAAAGAGATTAAGACTATTTAAACATATTTTGACTAGCTAAGGGCTAAGCAGAGGCCTCCTCAAGTCTTATTACTATGTCATGTACTGAGAGAGGGAGACTTGACAAGTGTTTAGTCTATGGGGGAAGAGGAACGAAAAAGGGTTAAGGATTAAGGCTTGAGACTTTGTTATTCACTAAAAGGAAGAGGAAGCCTTAAGAAAAGAAATATTTCTCTCAACAAGGGCTCATTTTCCTCTTAGATTGTGCCATGCATTAAGAGAGGCTTGAAAACACAAGGCTCGAGCACATAAAGGGACAAAAATGATCAGTGGAGGAAAATTATGCCTTGTTGCTACACCATATACTAGGAGGAAGTCGAGGCATAAAGGACATAGCAATTTTTCTCAACAAGGTGTTACTATTCATTTATGTTCAAGCTTTCCTCTTATCTTAACACAATCGATCCCAACAATGGCTAAATGTTCATCTAGAATGCAATTTTCACTAAGCGAAGCCATATAAGGTAAGTCACTTTGCTGACGAGGGTTTTCACTGGACTATGAGGATAAGAATGACTTTAGATTGGATAAATTACTTCTACAAGGAGATGGAAGGAGTCCTTGCTATTATATATGAATTCTTTATGTGAAAAAAAAGGTTGTTGTCATCAAATCTTTGTGCAATGATTCAACATGATCCATTAGGGTTAGGTGATTGTCCTTGGAAGATTCTTGATGTGGATTGATTTGAGGTGGTCTAGAGAAAAACTAATGCACAAGTCTTGCAAAGAAAATTTTCATCATGTAGGCTTATAAATTGGCTTAACCCATCACCAATTAAGAGGTTTATTGTCTTTGCAACTTGCTTTGGGCAGAAAGAACAAGAAATGCGCCAAAATGGCTAAGTGTGAGACCAATATAGTATGTAAGGGAAATGCATCTAAATGCAACTCAAACCTAGATCACACACATAAAATGACTCATGTATAGTAGTCACACCTTGAAATGACATCAAAGTGACACTTATTCCTATGTGTGAGAATTTCTATTTCCTGAATTATTATTTGTTATTTGTTTTTAAATTCTCTACACTTGAATTTTTTATTTTTAACTTTTTACTTGTCTTTTTTTCTATTATAATTTTAATTATTTAATTATTTATTTACTTCTATTTTTGGTCGCATGGTTATGTTGATGTTGAACTAGAAACATGACCCCACTATGTACCAATTCCATATTTGATATTTATGTTTTTGTTATGATGGATCAAGTTCACTCCTAGTGTGTTTCATTTTGATGGTTCAATTTTAAGTTTTCATTGCAATGGTTGAAGTTCGCCCCCACTACGTGTCAATGGATTAAGTTACCTTAGGCTAAGATTTTGAAATATCCATAGCTTAAAAATTTAAAAGAATATTACCCTCAATAAAACGGTTCTTTGATTTCAGTATTCAGTATTTCAGTATTCTATGATATTTGGTCTATAATTATATAATTGAGATATGCTGAAAATTGAAGGTATTTTATACCTGGGAGATTTGTTTTATTGCAATTTTTAGGTTTTTTGGGATTGTGATATTTTATCTTTAATGTTATAGTTGAAAATTATTGAAATCTAAAGGTTTTTCAATGTCATGATATTTTATTTTTATTGTTCTTCTTTAAAAATGTTAGAATTGTATCCCAAAAAAATCTTCATGCAACATCAACACTTTTCAGTTTCAGGGTGGATTTTCATGTTTATTACACAAGAAATTTAGCTTTTAATGTCATCATTAAAAAAAAAATGAAATTTTAACATTAAAAGAATGTCGATGCATCATCAACATTTTTTTCATTTTTCTGAGTGTATTTTCATGATTATCGCAATACAAGTTTTGTTTTTAATGTCACTACTAAAAAATAGGGAGTCTTAACAAAAATATTTTAAAAAAAAATTGTTACAACATAAATAATTCTTATTTTTTAGGGTGCTTTCTCATGTTTTTTTCTCAATCTTGTTTGGAGGATTGTTCTTTGAGAATGGTTTTCTTTTCTTAAAATCACTAGTAGTGACAAGTATTTGGACAATTATTAGACACGAAGGGTTGTGGTGTCAACTAGCGATTCAAAAATACTTTTATCAATATTCTATGCAATATTTGATAAGGATTATTAACAAATCTAAGCATAACATCTTAGCTATTTGGAAGACCATTGCGAAGTATTTTCCTTTGAAGGTGGGGGGGGGGGGGCAGGGGGGGGGGGGGGTCCCCAAAGGGTTATTCTGGTAGTTTTGGGAGGTAACATTTAGGGACTTTTATTCATATTGGCTAGGATGGAAAGGATGGATGGGTTGTGGTTTAAAGGAATGACCTAATTCCACCATAAATGATTTAATAACTAAAAGATATGGGATCTTGCCTACTTTTACAAATTTTAAATCCACCTACAACTTCAATATTGAGGCAAGAATGGCTTATGGCAAAGAAGGTGGGCTTAATAAGAAATCAAACATTTTCAAAGAATGATTTTCAATTATGTTTAGGAAGGATTCATGTTTTATTCCCTTAAAATCGTGATAAATTATATTGATATGTTTCTCTGTTGGGAGTTAATAATCATAACATTAGATAGATGATTGTAAACATAAAATAAGGAAGGAAATTACTTGCATCGTGTTAACGTTCTCTCTCGAAGTTCAAATGTCCTTCTAAACACGAAGTTTTTATTTAGTGTTTACTAATAGATAAAGTATTAAGTTGGGAGAAATTATAGAAGAGAAAGTGGCTATGGCATTATAAATGTGCTCTTTAAAGACTCATTAAGAAGAAAAATGGTCATTTCGTCATGGATTCTCAGTATTAAGAAAAAAACCTGGTAGAAATGGAGGTAATGACATGATTGGAAAATGTATGTTCTTGACACTCTATTGAAGTATGTTTAGGAATTGAGTAGGCAATACAAAAACCAATATTTTTGAGGCTATTCCATTAAGATTAGCATGGGTGATATGAGTGACTAGGTAGCATTCAATTTATAAAAAAATTAACATTGTTCCAAAAAAATTTGTAGCCAATGTGTTAACATATCTAGTTATCAAGGAAGTAGTACACAAACAAAGTATTTTATCGTTGTTCCATTAACTATGGAACGGTAATATGGATGGACATGAAGCTATCAATGCTTAAATAAATAGGGTGTTCTCCAATAAATTTTGTACCCAAGGGGTTCTATGTATAGAGTGATTTCCTAGACGATAAGGAATACACTTTTATTTAGTGTAGTGGTTGAAAAGAAATTGGTAACACCTTTCCCTGAACATTTTTTTATATGATATCACGAAGCGATCCGGAGTATGTGGAAAGGGAAGGAATCAAGACTTTAATTTTAGCGCAAGAATGAGAAAATTGTTCAAAATTGATGATATTTAAAAATGTGTCCATGAGAAATGAAAAAAGAATTAACAATTTCCACATAGAATTGTCATAAAATGAGTGGATGTTGAACAAAGATGTCACAAAGTGTTAATAAATTATGTCTTGAATAAGGTCAAACACTTGATTTTGTTTATCAAATATATTGGTCTTTCTACATCTGTACATGGACAAAAATATGAACGTTGATGTTTTATTAGAAACTAGAATATTAATTAACAATAAATAAATAAATGAAACATTTTGGAAAGCTTCTACCTTCTTTTCATGAAGCAATAGTGAGAAGAGAAGAGATATTATTTGTGATCTTTCTTATACTCAGTCAAAACTTATCCTATAAAAAAATTATTATATTATTTATTTTATTTTTATATCTTAATTATGAAAATACATTCTTAATTTTTTATTTTTTTTGGATGTTAAATTTAAATTAATTAAAAAACAGGTAGAAAAATATATTTAAGGAAAAGGAAGAAGAAGGAGGGACGAAATCTTTTTTCCCATCAGCTTGCCAAAAATAACACCATGGTAAGTATGTTGGAAAAATCAC
>APFE031743192.1:0-15771 GCA_000404065.3 Pinus taeda
GTCAATCATGATAAAACCATGTACATTAAGAGTTATAGTATTTCTAGTGAATTAATTCCCTAACTCATTCTAGAAAACGTCTTCTCAAATATCTAGTCATTAGAAACTAATGATAAGAAATAAATTTAACCTAAACAAAAAAAAAATGGCATATGAAAGTCAACCAATGGTTGCAATAAAGAAATCTAGACAAGTAAGAGATAAATATTCATTCTCTATTCTTATAATTGCAAATAAACATCGGTTCTAATACCATGGTTGAAGGTAAATTCAGAAGAAAAAAAAGGTGTGACAATCTACAAAGTTCCAAAAGATATTAAGTTCATGGAAACTAATGCAAGGATATTTTACTAAAAACTCATCCTCCTTGAGGCTATGTTAGACACAATGACAGTTAAAACTATTACCAACAAGTAAGGCATACTAAGATATCTCTTTTTATTAGTTTTTGTTAGGTTTGAATTTTCCATCATGCATAGACAAAGTTCTAAATCTATAGCCATTTCATGTATTGGAAAATTTACATGAAACCTAGTTTAGGGATATTTTATCAAAAACTCCTACTCTTCGGGCTATTCTAAACAACTAAAAAATAAAATAAGTACCATGAGGGAATACTTACTAAGGTGGTTGTTTTTATTATCTTTTTTTTTTTTAATTTCCCATCAGGCATAACTAGAGGGCTAAACATGTAATCATTTCTTCTATTTTCAACAACATATATATATATTCCCATAGGAAAATTCGTAATTTTATTAAAGATAACAAAATCACATTTTGTAGGTGTTGTAGCGCATATCTAGAAAGCAAGTCAGAGACTACAAAACAATGTATCTGGGATCTTCCCCAGCAAAGTGTCCATCAGATCTTGTAATACTGATTCCTTTATTTTTGGTTTCTTGAATGTTGGATTTTTATCTTGGGGAATGGGGTGTTCCTTTTCCTCTTCTTCCTCCTCATCAGGGACCTCAGGGTCTGATGGAGGGAATCACCATCCCTTGGGCTATTTGCCTACCTTCTTCTTCCTACGCATATGTTTTTTAGCTTCTGGGCACGTGTTTTGTAGATCTCCTGTTTCCTGGAAAATTCTACATTTGGATGTAGTGTTTTCTTAATCTAGTATCTGAGTCCAGCACCCCTATTTAGACTTGAGTTGTATTTGGTCTGGTAATCCTTTACTGAGGTCTACTTCCACACATATGCGTGTAAACATGTATATTTTTTCATTTTTCTATCTGTGTCGATTTTAATGAAACACTCATTGGTGTTGCCTATGCCAACCAAAACTCGATGGCTCCAAAAATGTAGTGGTAGGTTGTCAAGGCGAACCCAAACCGGCATCCGAGATACAATCATTGCATTTGGATCAAATTCTGGAAACCATGGAGTAATGAAGAGACCCGTGGATCCCATGAACCATGGTCCTTCCCTTATGATGATGTCCCTTTCCTCTGATGTATGAAATTTAACAATGAAGAAACCTTTGGCACAAAAATAAATGTCACATGTATTCGTCTAGGTTCTGAAGACCCAATGGGAAAGGTCCATAGGTTTGGGCCAAAAACAGTTGAATTTGCATATTATCGCTTGTTTTTCCATTATAGAACATTACTCGTCTATTTCTGGAGTATCCATATTTAATTCTGGGGTGTAACTCAGTTGATCCACAATGTATGGAGTAGGTTCTGTGCCGGCTTGCTTTGTTGATGTTGTTTTTCTTTTCTTTCCTTCCAAAATGTTCCTGAAGGATAAACCTTCACTTTTTTGTTGTTGGTACATTTCTGGGGTTTTTGCTGTGGTGCATCCTATGCCACTGCCTCAAGGATTTGTTTTGCGGTGGTGTTTTGCACCTCCCCTTAGTCTCATATTGAGATTTAAAGTAGACTCAAGTAAAATTTTGTAGACTATAAGAGGTTTGTGGTCTTGTAGTATCCTACCTCCAAATATCAAAACCTGTCATCTGGTAGGATAATCAGTATGCTGGAATATATTATGCTTCAGGTTCTGTATAGTTTTGGTAACCTGTACCCAAGCCAGATGTGTCTTCCCAGATGGGGTTTTAATGAAAACTTCAAAGGGAAAAAGGTTTACCAGTGATTCAGGTTCTGTTTCTCACTGAGTGAAATTTTTCCTGCTCCCCTCAGATTTGCTGCACAGCTTTGTGTTCTTGGTGCTTTCCTTCAGGAACAAAAAGTGCCAAGAATGGGTGAGATCTGGTTTCAGCTGAGATGCATCTGTGGCTTTGTTGTGAAAATACCAGAATGGAGGTCGGGGAGAACCCATGGTCACCCCATTCGCTACTTCATCCAACCATCCCTCTTGTCCTTTAGCCCTGGGCCTGTTCAGCTCCGCCAGATCCACGCTGGTGTTGTTAGACTCTGCGCCCTCTCCTGCTATCACTGAAGCCAATACCTTAACTCCCACAAATATCTTCATGTGCCCTGGTTCGTTCATTCCAAGATCGACAATGGGAGGTTGTGTTGCAGTTATGGAATCCCAGTGTGATCTAGCCAAATCTGTTCATAGTGTCGAGCCAAGCTTGGCACCATGGAAGGAACGCAGAGGCACAGGGAAACCAACTGCAAATGGGATGACAGATTTGGGAACTTCTATGTGTTCTTTGTTTCTAGGCCTACTCTGAGCTATCATGCCCTCTTCTACTTCTACTTTAGCCACAACCCTAGCTCCCGCAAACGTCCTCTCAAACCCCTATTCATTCAATTCATTTTTTTGCATTGGATGGCAGTGTTGTGGTCATGTAAGCCCGGTGTGGTCTCGCCAAAACCACACATAGGGCCGAGCTGATCTTGGCACCATGGGAGAAAGGAAAAGACACAGGGTAGCCATGTATTTCGATGTGATCAACAGCATATACAGTGGATGCTACTGTTCTATCCTGTAAAAAAATTGAACTCCTCCCATCAGTATATATATATATATATATGATAATAATAACAATTAGTTCTTGTTTTGAAGAAAAAGCATAGACTTGTAAGGAAAACAACTCAATAGTAAAAAACAAACTCAAAGAAGAAAATAAAGGATGCATCTAAAGGTACCAACAACTAATTGTGAGGAAAACACCAAAATATATGTACGATTACCATACCTTGTAAGTAAAAGTAGTTGTGACAAATTGGAATACATTCGCTTCAGTTCAATGTCAAATTTAGTGGTGAAATAATTAAAAAAATAAAACGCAAAGGATATACCAAGTATGGAATTGTTGTTAAGACAACACGAAAGACAATTTTATCATAATGCTTCAATGCAACAAATTAACTATCAAATACAAGAACATAACAAAATTCCACAAGAATGATTCCATGTTATGCCATGTAAGGGAAATATGTTGTCACGACATGGAAATTTATGTTACATGTAATCAATGAGCAAAGATAGCAAAGATAAAAGTTGAATGAACTTGAAAAACTATGTAGCAAATTGTGTGAAATTTCCAATCATTATACTTTATCTACATGGTAAATGGATTAGAATTATTTGTAATCTATGATGCCTCAATATTGTACAATTTGATATTGTAGGAAAAATAAAATGAAAAAAAGTAGTAATTTTCATATATTCCCTTATGGAATACTCGAAAATTTGTAAAGGAAAAATTGTTCACTTATGTAACTGTTGTAGCGGCTAGAACTGGCCTCCAAAATTTTGCCTTAGCCTCATTTTGGAGCCTCACTTCCAACCTTCACAGTGACTTGCCTTGCTTCGTCAAGTTCACAAGCTTTAGTGTCTTTCTTGCACAAAGGCAGCCTGTTGGTCACAACTTGATCCATCCCCCTCACAGGTTGTTCACCCGTACTTGGTCTAGCTAGAAGTTGAGCAAATTGCCCTTGAAAATTGTGCATTTCTAGAGGGAAACGAGGCTTCCCTCCAGCAATTGCGCAATCCTCTTTGGTAGACTGATAAGATCCAGGATTGTAAAATCCTGCCTGCCAACACTCCCTGTAGGATGTGCTCAAATTTTCCCAGCAAGGCTGCTCAACCTAGAATTTGCATAAATCTTGGCAACAATGACCTGATGTACCCAAAAATTGCACAAATCTCTTGGGCAACCAGCTAAGCTCCCAGCAAGAAATGCACATTTTTATCCAATAGTTGAGAAGTCTCTTGCATGTATAGCTGAGTTGACTAGTTCCCTCTGGGACTGAGCAAAATAAACTTCCATGCATGGGTTGCTTCTCCTAAGGTAGTATGCAAAGTCATCCCTTATTTCAGGGATCTATGTTTGCAAGTTGGAGGTTAAATCCTTTTTAGGGTTTAGGATTTAAAGTTTTATAAAATGTTTAGGGTTTAGGGTTTATAATTCTTTAGTAAATGATTTTAATAAACACTTAAAAAATTTATAAAACACTTTTTAAAATGTTATAAAATGCTTAGGGCGTAAGATTTAGGGTTTAGCATTTAGGGTTTATAACACTTTAGTAAATGCTTTCAATAAACACTTAAAAAAAGTTACAAAAGGCTTGTTAAAATGTTATAAAATGCTTAGGCTTTCGTGTTTAGAAAATGATAAAATTCTTAGGGTTTAGGCTTTATAGCACTTTAGTAGATTATTTTAATAAATGATTAAAAAAAGTTACAAAACCCTTTTTAAAATGTTGTAAAATGCCTAGTTTTAGGGTTTATTCATTAGTGTTTAGGATTTATGACACTTTAGTAAATATTTTTAATAAACACTTAAAAAAAGTTACAAAGCACTTGTTAAAATTATAAAATACATAGGGTTCAGGGTTTAAAATGTTACAAAATGCTCAGAGTTTAGGGTTTAGGGTTTAGGATTTAGGGTAATAGAGTTTATAACACTTTAGTAAATGCTTTTAATAAACACTTAAAAATATTACAAAACACTTGTTAAAATGCTATAAAATGATGAGGATTTAAGGTTCAAGTTTTAGGGTTTAGGGTTTAGAAATGATTTTTTTAATAAACACTTATTTTTTTTATAAAATACTTGTTAAAATGTTATAAAATGCTTAGGTTTAGGGTTTAGGGTTTAAGGTTTAGTGTTTAAAATGTTAATAGATTCGGGTTTAGGGTTTATAACACTTTAAAAAATTCTTTTGATAAACACTTGAAAAAAGTTACAAAAGGCTTTTTAGAATGTTATAAAATGATTAGGGGTTAAGGGTTTAAGGTTTATGGTTTATAACGCTTTAGTAAATTCTTTTAATAAACACTTCAATTTTTTTACAACACCTTGTTAAAATGTTATAAAAATTTTAGGGTTTAGGGTTTATTATACTTTACTAAATGTTTTTAATAAACACTTAGAAAAAAGTTACAAAAGGCTAGCTAAAATGTTATAAAATTCTTAGGGTTTAAGATTTAGGGTTCAAAATGTTATAAAATGGTTAGGGTTTATGGTTTAGGGTTTAAAATGTTATAAAATGCTTAGGGTTTATGATTTAAAATGTTATGAAAACCTTAGGTTTTAGGGTTTAAGTTTTATAACACCTTAGTAAATTCTTTCAATGAACACTTAAAAAAATTACAAAACACATTTTAATATATTATAAAATTCTTAGGATTTTAGGGTTTAAAGTTTAGAGTTTAGAATGTTATAAAATGATTAGGGTTTACATGTTAGGGCTTAGGGTTTATGGTTTGGAGTTTATAATACTTTAGTAAATTCTTTTAATAAACCTTTAAAAAATTACAAAACTCCTTTTAAAATGTTATAAAATTCCTAGGTTTTAGGGTTTAAGGTTTATAACACTTTAGTAAATACTTTTAATAAGTGCTTAAAAAGAGCTACAAGAGGTTTGTTAAAATGTTATTAAATTCTTAGGGTTTAGGGTTTAAAATGCTATAAAATGCTTAGGGTGTAGGGTTCAAGGTTTATAATTTAGGCTTTAGGGTTTATTGTTTAGGATTTAAGATTTAGAGTTTATTATAATTTATTGAATTTTTTTAATAAAAACTTTAAAAAGTGCTATATTGTTCCTCTTGATTAACAATTACAACTTTGTGTTTATGGTCCACAAGTTTTCATCGTACATGTATTATTAGCCTTACTTTTAATATTTAATATTATGTTATACAAAAATATCTACTGTTAAGGTTTCTCACATGCCCTCTATCTTTGCCTTCCATGGAGGTAAATATGTTATATACCTAAATTATGTATGCTACACCTTTTTTAATCTTTAACATCCTAAAGATAAAACAATTTCGTGGCTACTTTTGGAATCACTTACAGTCTTTTTGTGTTGTAGAATCTCTTTTTGCTGGAAAGTAAGTTGTCCATATAAAACAAAATCTTGAAGGTGATGGATTGTCAAAATTTAATTTCAAATACTTATTTTATAAATTCCTGTGATTTAAAATTTGAGAATGGTAATAGGATTGTCAAGTACTCTTTAAGCATACAGTGTAGAAGCCAGATGCAATTAACGTTCATGTGGAGAGATTCTTTGTAATCCTCCAATAGGTAGATATTACCTTTGTCAAGAAAACAAATACATAATGCTCCATGTAACAAGCGTTCATGTGGAGAGATTCTTTGTAATCCTCCAATAGGTAGATATTACCTTTGTCAAGAAAACAAATACATAATGCTCCATGTAACATATGTGATATGATCGTTTGGTTTCTTAGTCTGGAATGCTTTCATTTATAATAAGTTTTCACTCATTGATTTGCTTAATTAAAGTTTCGTGGCTTTAGTTTCAGAGATAATCGCCAAAAATTATGGGCAGGGTTTCACCGAGAGAGTATTTCTATGTGAAATGGTTGTTTATAAAAGAAGACTTACATCCCTTGAAAACTTTTTACAGTTTGGAGATTTCTCGTTATCTGTCGTAAGAAATCATATATATCCATTGAGGCATATATGCTTAGCAGAAATGAGGCTCATGCATATCCTTTATTGCTCATGCATATATTTTATTATAGGATGTATGCACTCCGTTAAATTCATTAACATCTCTCTTTTTTCCATGATTTTGGATTTGATATCGGATGTTTCCGCAACCAATGGAAATTAGTTGATGAAGAGAGGTTAATTATTTATCCACACAGAGTTGGTCACTTTTTCAGTTGGCATTTATTTATTCGTCTTTAAGTTTGGTTTAACTTCCCATTTCCTAGTTTATTCAATTTCGGCTACCAATATATACTACAAAATTTAAATATTGCATATATTTCAAAATTTTAGTGAAAACTAATTTAGCTATATTTTACCAAAAATTCCTACTCTTGGGCTATTTCAAAAAACTAAAAATTAAAATAAGTACCATATATTAAGGTGGACTTTTTTCTTGTTTTAAATTTCCCATCGGGCATAATTGAAGGGTTAAACATTTAATGATTTCTTCTATTTTCAGAAAAAAAAAAAGTACTACTAAAGTAAACAACTAAATCATAAAAAATAACTTAAAAAGAAGAAAATAAACGATTCATCTAAAAATGCTAACAGTTAACTAACTATGAACCCAAAAAAAACAAAAGTAAAAGTAGTTGTGAAAAATTAGAATAGACTCTCTTCAACTCAGTGTCAAATTGGGTGGTGAAATGATTGAAGAAATAAAACTCAAAGCAAAGTATTAAACTCTTCTTTTCACAAAACTAGAGAGCATTTTATCATCATGCTTCAATGCAACTAATTAACTATTGAAGATGGCAACATAATAAAATTCCACAAGAATGATTCCAAGTTGCCATGTAAGAGAAATATGTTGTCATGGCATAGAAATTTGAGTTACAAGTAATCAACCATCAAAGATAAAAGTTCAAGGAGTTTATAATAGTATCTAGCAAATTGTGTGAGATTATTAGACATTATACTCTATCTACACAGTAAAAGGTTTGGAATTGTTTGTAATCTATCATGCCTCAATCTTGTAGAGTATCAACTTGATAGCATTGCATGCAACTTTATTTGTTACCATGATTTTTTATAAGGAATATCATTAATTATAAGAGAGATCATTTTTTTAGTCCTCATAATGTGAAATATATCTTGAGGTAAATGTTTTGATGTTCATGTGGGTTTACTAACCATTTCATTTATATAGCTACACTAATACCTATCAATATGGAAGACCTTGCCCTTCATTGTAAAATCCAAGATAGACATACACATTTTTAGTTGCATTATTAAAAACTTTTGTCAAGTTACTACCATGCATATTGATTAGCAATCTAAAATAAATAAAAATAATATTAATATCCAATAAATTTCACATAAGTATTAGATCAAATTAAAAATAAATAATATGCAAAGCCTTTCAACACACAGGTTTCAAACATCCTCAAAATAAATAAAATATTAAAATGAAAATTAAATCCACACTGCAATAACGTGACTAACCAAATGAAATAAATAAAAAAAAATTATAATAATGTGACTAACCAAATGAAATAAATAAAAAAATTTAAAAGCATGAATCTAAGCCAATTCTAAACCGCAAATTCATACTAATGTGACTAACCAATTTGAAATACATAAAATTGTATAAGCAGAATGCGCCCTATTCACAAGACGTGCCATTGAAAGGAAAAAAAGCAAGAATTAATAGAAAGAAACATTAAGAAAAACAAACAAACAAAAGCGGAACCTGGACAAAAACGCACCAACCCAAACTATTTTCAAAGAGGCGCGGATTCAATTTAATTTTAAAAAACCATGAACTCTCAATAGACGAGAGAGCAGGGATTTTATTTACGATTCCAGAGGAAGTAAGAGGCGGTAGAACTCTTGTAGCCGTTGAAGGGTGCGGGGGAATCTCTCCTATATATACCTATTAAGTCTTATCATTTGTCCAGCATCTTCCTCCTCATCTGTCCATATCACGTCTGGCTATGCTTCTGTGTGTTTGGCTGTCTGTGTGGTTTGAGTATGGGTTTGTGTGTGTCTTGGTCAAGGTCGAGTTTGTGTTTGAGTCAGTCATGGTTGTGTGCGATAGAGCAGGAGGCTGGCAACAGAAGGGCAGTGCAGTTAAGTTGATTAATAGTTTTTTTGGGTTATGAAATGCTATGTATGGATCAAATTTTATTTAATTTCAGTGTTTCTGTTGATAGATCTAATTCCATTTCATAACCTTGTCTTTTTTTCATGGAAATGAAAGAAAGAAGGAAAGAGGTTGTTGAGGTTGCTGTTGTTCAAAGGCTACCTCACTGATCCCGATTACCTTGCCGAAGAAATGAAATCGAATCCCAATCTGTATGCAGAGATGTCTCTGTGTCTGTATGTCTCTGGTTCTTTAGCCATTTTTATTGAATTTAAGGCTCTGCTTCCTCCTCAGTAATTTCTATTAGATTTAATTTTCCTCAATAATTTCTATTAAATTTAAATTTTCCTTCATTGTTTCAATCGACATCATCAATAATTTCTATTAGATTGAATTTTCCCTTCCTTGCTTCAATCGGTTTCTGGCTCTAGCGTCACCAATTTATTCTGTGCGAATTCAAGCATCACTGGATTTTTGAATCACTTCTCATAGCTCCCTATTGGGGTTTAATATGCTGTGTTAGTTTAGTTTGTGGTTTAATCTTTTCTCCACAAAGTTTTACCCTTAATGGCGTTTGTTTCCTCGTCAATAATTTTACCCTCATGTGTTCACCATACCATGCCATTTCTATTACATTTACTTTTTCATTCATGGCTTCAATCCACTCATGTAACCTGTGGTTTTTTTCGCTCTAACATGCCAGGTATTGTGGGTAGTGTGTCATTTTAACCCGACATTTTTTAGATATATAACCTACTTTGTATGGCGTTGTGTGCTACTGTAATCCATGTTCTCTGGACTGTTCGTTTCTGGGAAGCGCCATTTTGGTGTCTGGTTTTTGTGTCTTTGTTCCCAATCAAACGCTCTGTGTCTTTATTCCAAATCAAAGACTCTGTGGGTAAAATTTAATGGTCAAAATTTGTAGGTTGATAGAAGAAGACACCAATGGATCTGGACCTCTCATCCCTTCCACGGGATTCTCTGTTGGTTGCAATTGTTGAATTATCTTTCTATTGATAATCACAATGGATTTGGACTGTTCCAGAAGATCTTCGCTACATCCAATCGTTTGAGATCAACGCTATTTCTTGATTTTGTTATTCATTTCGATATACCATCTATCTCTTTGTAAATCTGACTATTCCAGAAGATCCTTTGCTGTATCCAAATGATTGAGATCAATACTATTTCTTGATTATGTTATTCTTTGTATATCGCGAAGTAAATTCATTCATTTCGGCCTTGTGTTTGTACTTTCTTATGATTTGATGCACTTATAAGATTTGATGCACTTATGATTTGATGCACAGGAACCGCCAAGGTGAGAATTGTTATCTTCCAATGCGCTCTTGTTGCTGCTGTTACGCAAACCCTGGTTGGGCTATTCTATTCCGCTGCTCCAAATTCGTTTCAGGTACTCTGTTTATTTCCTGTGCTTCTTTAAATTTTATTCGTTTCAGGTACTCTATTTATTTTTTGTGCTTCTTTAAATTTTATGTAATTTGTTGTTAGTGTAATTTTGTTGTTTTTATTTCATTTTCTTTAATTAGTTTAATCTCTTCAAACAGCTTCCCGTCCTTCTTAATTTTGATAATTAGTTTATGATATTTGGATTTAAATTTCATTTCTGTATAGCCTTTAAAATTTCTGTTGGTTGCAACAAAAATCACTTTTAGGAACATAATTGATCACATTAAAAGTATCTTCAGCCAAGTCATTGTGCATGTTTAGGTAATTTGTTGTTAGTGAAATTTTGTTGTTTTTATTTCATTTTTTTTAATTAGTTTAATCTCTTCAAACAGCTTCCCGTCTTTCTTAATTTTGATAATTAGTTTATGATATTTTGATTTAGATTTCATTTCTGTATAGCCTTTAAAATTTCTATTGGTTGCAACAAAAATCACTTGTAGGAACATAATTGATCACATTAAAAGTATTTTCAGCCAAGTAATTGTGCATGGTTCTACATAGGGTTCAGGTCCTTGGTTCAAGCCTCCTCCTCTGTTGCTGAGGATTAGGTTGCAGCTACACATTTATTAACTTTTTGCATGTGTTACTTTTGAAGTTTTCGGTCGTCAAAAGGCAGAGTAATTTTATGAGCCTTTGTTAGATATGATATCGCTGGAATTATCCAGCCGATCATAATCGCAAAATTCTCTAGATCATCATTTGTTTGAAATTTTTCACTCGTTTCTGTGAAGTTAATCAATTTGAACGTAAATCGAAGCCCTCAAAGGATTAGTCAGGGCTCCATTTGTTTGAAACTTCTCACTCGTTTCTGTGAAGTTAATCAACTTGAACGTAAACCAAAGCCCTCAAAGGATTATCATGTATATATTGATAACGAGAATGAAATGATAACCAATTTTATTTTATTTTCATGTTTTCTAAGAAGGTGGAGGTGGAAGTGGAGATTTTATATAATTAGCCTATTGATTTTAAATAGTTCTGGACATTAAGAATAAGCATTGAGTTTTTTTGTGATTTACTTCAACATCCTTTGATATTATTTATATAAATTTATAATTTTTATTCATTAAATTGTGTTTATAATTAATATTTATATTGTAATTTATATACATATTATTGTTATTTATAATATTATGATAAAGAGAATGAAATGATATCCAATATATTTATTTTCAAGTTTTCTAAGGAGGTGGAGGTGGAGGTGGAGGTGATGGAGGAGGAGATGGAGGTGGATGTGGAGGAGGAGGTCGAGGAGGAGGAGGAGGTGGAGGATGAGGACGATATGCAGGTGGAGGTGGAGGAGGATGAGGTAGAGGTAGAGGTGGAGGAGGAGGTGGAGATGGAGTCATTGGTGGAGGTGGAGGTGGTTGTGAGGGATGTTGAGGAGGAGGAGGAGGCGAAGGTAGAGGAGGAGGTGTTGGAGGAGGTGGACTTAGAGGAGGAGTAAGAGTCAGAGGCTTAGGTGGTGTAGGTGGAGGTATAGGGGGTGGAGGTGGAGGTGGTGGTAGGGGTGGAGGTGGAGGTGGTTGTGTAGGAGGAGGAGGAGAAGGCGGTCGAGGAGGAGGTGTACATGTGTGTGGGTTGAAAGGAGGAGGAGGAAGGGGATGTGGAGGTGGAGGAGGTGGTAGTGGAGGAAGAGGAGGAGGAGGAAGAGGAGGTGGAGGAGGAGGAGGGGAGGGGTCGGAGGTGAAGGTGTTGGAGGCGATGGAGGTCGAGGTCGAGGAAGAGGAGGTGGACGAGGTGGGAGAGGAGGAGGAGGTGTAGGAGGAGGAGGAGAAGGAGGTGTAGTAGGTGGAGGTGGAGGAGGTGGATGTGGTGGAGTTGGAGGAGGTGGAGGGGGAGGTGGAGTAGGTGGTGGTGGAGGAGGAGGAGGAGGAGGTGGTGATGGTGGACGAGGAGGAGGAGGAGGCGAAGGTGGAGGTGGAGGTGGAGTTGTAGGCAGTGGAAGTGAAGGTTTTGGTGGAGGAGGAAGAGGAGGAGGGGGAGGTAGTTGAGGAGGAGGCGGAGCTGGAGTTGGAGGTGGTTGTGGAGGAGGCAGTTGTGGAGGTGGGGGAGGTGGTGGTAGAGGAGGAGGACCAACATGAGGTGAAGGTAGAGGTGGAGGTGGTGGAGGTGGTGGAGGAGGTAGAGGTGGAGGAGGACACAAAGGAGTAGTTGAAGTTAGAGGCTTAGGTGGTGGAGGTGGAGGTATTGGGGGTGGAGGTGGTGGTGGAGGAGAAAGACGAGGAGGAGGAGGCAAATATGAAGGTTTTGGAGGAGGTTGAGATCGAGGTCAAGGAAGAGGAGGTGCGGGAGGTGGTGGAGGCAGAGGAGGAGTAGGAAGAGGAGGAGAAGGAGGTGTAAGAGGTGAGGTGGAGGAGTTGTTGGAGGAGGAGAGCATGAAGGAAGAGGAGGTGGTGGTTGTGGAGATTTAGATAGCATAGGTTGATGTGGAGGTTTTCCAATATGTATTCATTCCAAGGGTGGATGGGGCCAATTTATTAGACAAGGAAAAGGGATGAGAAATATTTGGAGAGGATGATTTATAGTTGGCAATGGGAGAGATTCACGAAGTGTTCATCATAATTTGAGGATTGAGACCATTTGGATGAGAGCGCTTGAGACAAAAGGACAGCACAGTTAAGATATAAAATCATCATGACAATTGGTTGAATGTTCTTCATGTTGAGCTCATTACGATCCAAGATGAGGACTTGATGACCTAGTGGGGTAACTGGCTCATGGGAGTCGATACATAGTGATGTATATGGGAGCTAGACAATGTGATAACATGATGGGTTGAGATGAAAAATTGATGAATTTATGGTTGTGATCAAGAGAGCCTTCACATGGTTGAGTGTGGTATTAAAGGATATATGGCTTGTTGATGATCTTTGATCAAATGAATTAGATGGATCAAGCGAATCCTTGATTTATATGGATCATGGGTCCCTTTAGAGTAGACTTGGTAATTGGGGATCAAAATTGCGACATCATCAACAAGACCAAATTGTGGAGTTTGGAAGGATTGGTTGCATCTGTGATGAGACATTAGTGTGGGACACTTGGTTAATGGTTCGGTGTACTCATGAAGGCTTGGACATGGAATTTTTTTCATATCTATGGAGATCATGAGTGGAGCAACTTAACCAAGGTTAGGAGTAGTGGATATAAATAAAACTCAGTAGAGCACCTTAAGGTGATATTGGAAGCATTGAGACACCATGAGAGAATTCAATGATTGATTTGATGATTTACGAGTTTCTCAATCTCTTCATGGACCTAGTTATGGATAAGTTAGTAAAGTTGATAGATAAAATTGACTTGGAGGACCTTACAATAAGTAGGATCTGACTTTATTCGAGTTGGGTGTGTTGATGGTCTTATGTACAAGAGGCACAACACTTCACAATGTGCAGGAGATTCTTAAATGTCATGATAGTGAGCTATGTATAAGTATGCGATGAGAGTGTTGGAGAAATGATTGATAATGGCATAAGGACATGCATTCTTATGGTATGTATATGAGAGTAAAATTAGCAACCCAACTAGTGAAAAATTTGGGGGTCAGTAGTGCATAGAGACATGAGAGATTTATGTTGGAGTATGGAGAAGAGAGATAAGATTTGTATTTCAAAGGTGAATAATACTATCCCATCAATATTGGGTTCCCTTTATGTTTATTATCTTTGACGATTCTGCTAGAGTTGGAAATTTACAACATTAAGTAGGTATTGTTGAGTCATCCTGTTATTTATTTACTAAGTACATGAGGTATGGAAATTAAACATACCAAAAATACACCATTACGCACAAAAAGTGTTGAAACACAAAAATGATATGAAAGTTTTGTTGTAGGGAAATTCGGGTATTGTCTTTTCATTTATAATTCCATGAAACCATAAAAGATTTCATCAATATATTTGATCACAAAGTTCAAAAGTTGGGTAAGATCACTAAAATTTTAGTTGCTACCGTCCTTATTTATGATATAGATGCATTCAATGAAGAGTTCTAGTTTTTCTTAACCGAGAAAGGTTTACAAACCCTGAGGGAGGCTTAAGAAATGATGATAAATATAGAACTAAATATTGTAGCCTTGAGATAAGGTGATGTGCTTGGTTCATTAACATAATCATATTCTAGATTTCAACTCTTAAACATTTGATTTGTGTCCATCACTTTTTCTCTCTGTGTATAATCCATTCATAACTTGAGGTTTTTTTCTCTTTTGGCTTCATTACAAACCCATTAGATTGAGATCTAAGGAATGTGAAATTATCTACTACGTTTCTTGTTTGACATTTGATCTATCAAACGAATGTTGGTTAAAGTTGTGACTTTTGAGGTTACAATTGAAAGGTTTTAAAACCGGATGAGTTTACATTTTGGAAAATTACCTAAAGTTGCCAAACACAACAAGACATATTATTTTCTCTCTCTATGCTCATGAAGATGTATGCCCTCATGTCAAAGAGTTTCCATTACATCATCAATGGTGTTTGAGCTATCTAGATCAAAATTATGGTTTTTCTATTTAAAATTTCAATAAATATTTCTATCCCACCTCTAAGATGAGGTAGGAAATGATGCATATAATTATTTTTTATATTTAACCAATTCAGACCCATACACCCTCCAATTGATTTCCAACAAATTTTAGTGTTGAATCTTGACTGTCACATTGTCAATCATGCTAGAACTTTGTACATTAAGAGTTATAGTATTTCTAGTGACTTAATTCCCTAACTTGTTCTAGAAAAAATATTCTCAAATATCTAGTCATTAGCAACTAATGATAAGAAATAAATTTAACCTAAACAAAAAAAAAATTGCATATGAAAGACAAACAATGGTTGCAATAAATAAATCTAGACAAGTAAGAGATAAATTTTCCTTATTTAGTCCTAGAACTACAAATATACTATGGTTCCAATAACATGTTTCAAGGTAAATTAAAAAAAAAAAACAAAAAACAAAGAAAAAAAACAAAAAAAAAGAAGTGTGACAATCTACAAAGTCCCAGAAAAAATATTCTCAAATATCTAGTCATTAGCAACTAATGATAAGAAATAAATTTAACCTAAACAAAAAAAAATGGCATATGAAAGTCAAAAAATGGTTGCAATAAAGAAATATAGACAAGTAAGAGATAAATTTTCCTTCTTTATTCCTAGAACTACAAATAAACTACAGTTCCAATACCATGTTTCAACGTAAATTCAGAAGGAAAAAAAAAAGAAAAAGAAAAAAAAATGTGTGACAATCTACAAAGTTCCAAAAAAAATCTTCTCAAATATCTAGTCATTAGCAACTAATGATAAGAAATAAATTTAACATAAACAAAAAA